>CABHPQ010155370.1:0-38949 GCA_902168405.1 Peromyscus aztecus
GGTTCTCAAAACACAACAAGCAGCCAATACCAATCACAGTGGATGGGGTAGGAAATGATAAAGCTCAGAGAAGTAGAGATTAAAAGGACAATACACAAAATTAGCCAAACAAAGAGTTGGATCTTTGGTGGAGGCATTAGTATAACCAAACATAAATAATACTGCAGAGGTATCGTGACAAAGTCAGCCTTGCGGTACTGACATAAAAACAGATAGGTAGACCAATGGAACAGAATAGAGGACCCAAAAACAAAACGTTAACTATGTCCATTTAATCTGTGACAAAGGAGGCAAAAATGTACATTGGAAAACAGCCTGTTAGACAAATCATACTAGCAAAATTGGATATCTTCCTGCAGAAAAATGAATTAAATTAATATCTTTCACCCTGTACAAAAATTATTTCCAAATGAATCAAAGATCTTAATTTAAAGTCTGAAATGTTGAAACATCTAGAGGAAAATGTGGGAAATCTCTTTAAGTTATTGTGATAAGTAAGAAGTCCTCAATTCACACCAATAACACAGGAATTAGCCCAAAGTATCAACTGATGGGACTACATGAAAACGAAAAGTTCAGCACAGCCAGTCATCAGAGCAAATGGACAGTTCACAGAATGGGAGAAAATCTTTGCCAGTCACACTTCAGACAAGGGAATAATATCCAGAGATTACAAGAACTCCCGAAGTTAAATACCAAGGAAATAAACTGTCAGTCAGCAAATGGACTAACAAATCTAAAAGTCAATTTTCAAAACAGAAACGCAAATGGCCATTAAGTACTTAAATGTGTCCAATGCCCTAACCATCAAGGAAATGCAAATTAGCTCTAGTCTGAGATACCACCACCTTATCCCAGTCTGAATAGCTATCATCAAGAAATCCAACAGCAAATCTTGGCCTGATGTTTGGGGGACGGAAATGAATACAAATAGAAATACTGTTGAAGATCCCTCAGAAGACTGAATCTAGAACTGTCACCCAGCTATTTCACTCCTTGGCGTATGCCCCGAGAACTCTGCACCCTATCACTGAGATATGTGCACCTCAAGTTTATTGCTACTTTAGTCACTCGGGCAAGGAGATGGTACAAAACCATCTCAAAGGATGAATGGATAGTGAACATGTGGGATGTATATAAAATGAAATACTGTTCAGCTCTTTAAAATATAAAGTCATAAAATTTGAAGGAAAATGAAGGAACTTAGAAAGTGTAATGTTAAGTGAAGTCATACAGTCTCAGAAAGAAAAAACCAAACCACATGTTCTTCCTAGGGAGATCCATTCCTCCCCACTAGTTCCTTATTCTGTTCCTAATATCTGTGATTATAGAGATTGTAGCTTGCTTATTCAAGACTTAAAAGTTATATCCACATATAAGTGAATACATGCTTTATTTTTTTTCTGGGTCAGAGTTATCTTACTCAGAATGATATTTTTATAGCTATATCCATTTACCTGTGAATTTCATTTTTTAACAGCTGAGTACTATTCTGTTTTTAAGTGTACCACATTTTCTTTATCTATTCATCCCTTGAGGGTCATCTAGGCTATTTCTAATTTCTGGCTATTGTGAATAGAGCATCAATGAACATGGTTGAGCAAGTGTCTCTATAGTAGGATGAAGCATCCTTTGGGCATATGCCCAAGACTGATATAGCTGGATCTTGAGGTAGATCAGTCTATATCCAGCTTCCTAAGGAACTGCCACACTGATTTCCATAGTGACTATACAGTTTTGCACTCCTACCAACAATGGATGGACGTTCCCATTATTCCACATCCTTGCCCTAACCTGTCATTTGTTTTATTGGTCTTAGGCACTCTGACTAGTTTAAGATGAAATCTCAAAGTAGTTTTAATTTGCAGTTCCCTGCTGACTAAGGATGTTGAACATTTCTTTGTCAGTCAATTATATTTCCTCTTTTGAGAATTCTCTGTTCATGGTCCTACCTCAAGCCAGGGTCTGTGTTGATGTCCATGGCCCCTTTCACCACCAAAGACCACATGGAGGCCCAGGTCCTGAGCTGCCACCTCTAGCCATGTTGGGTTCTGAGGGATGTGCTGCAGCTGAGGCTATGCTGATCTTAGTGGCCATGGTGTCAACCAAGTCCAGGCTGCTGTCAAGGGTCATGTCTGGGTCCATGGCCCTACTGCACTCAGGGTCTGCATTGACGTCAGTGGAGCCACCTTTGACTTTGCAGGTGCCCGAGGTATGGGCCAACACCTGAGGCCATGTTGATGCCCGATAGTCATGCTGCCACCAGGGCCGTACAGACTGGGGTGGACTGTGCTGCTATACTTGTAGCCATGCAGACATCTTGGCCCTAGCTGTAGCCCAGGGTCATGTCTGAGTCTGACCCTACCATAGCTAGGGACTGTGCTGATGTCTGTGGTTCCCGTTACCATCAAAGGCTATAGACAGATGCCTGGAATCTGGGCTGACATCTGAGGCCATGTTGGTGCCAAAGGGTCATGCTGCTGCCAGGGGCCATGTTGATAGGATGTGGCCAGAGGCCATGTCTGGGTCTGTGTTGCAGTGCATTGCTCCTGTTACCATTGAAAGCCAAGTGACTGCCAGAGGTCTGGACCACCACCTGGGGCAATATTGGAGTCTTGATCATGCTGCCACCAGGCTCATGCCAATCTGAGAGGCCTGCTCTGCTACTTAAGGCCATAGTGACATCTGGATCCAAGCTGCTGCGGGTGGCCATGTCTAGTCTGTGGTACTGCCACAGCTGGGGTCTGTGTTGATGTCCATTGCCCGTGTTTCCACAGGGGCCTATGTGAACCATGTGTTTAAGTATAAGGGCCATGCTAAGCTGTCCTTGCCTCTCACTTGATAGGGGAGAGCCACTCCCCACCCAACCAGAGAGCTAACAATCATCCTTCAACAGTCCTGGTGTAGCTAGAGTTTTCCTGCGTGGCCCACAGTCAGGACAAATCTCTGTCACCCGCCAGTCCCACAGATGCTCAGACCCAACCAAGTAAACACAGAGACTTATATTGTTTAAACTGTTTGGCCTAATGGCTCAGGCTTCTAGCTATCTAGTTCTTACATCTTAAATTAATCCATTTCAATAAATCTATACCTTGCCACGTGGCTCATGGCTTACCGGCATCTTCACATGCTTGTCATGGTAGCGGCTGGCAGTATCTCCCTCTCTGCCTTCCTGTTCTCTCAATTCTCCTCTCTGTTAGTCCCGCCTATACTTCCTGCCTGGCCACTGGCCAATCAGTGTTTTATTTATTGACCAATCAGAGCACATACAGACCATCCCACAGCACCCTGGGATTACAGACTGACCCCAGTGACCCTTGCACAGGAAAGCTTGCCCAGCCATAATAGGAGAACTGCCCCCTCCTGCCTCCTACCCCATTTTGGCACTTGGGAAAGCTAGTCCCACCCGTCATCACTGGCATTGGGGAGCTGGCTCTGCCCCTCACTTGAGGGGAGTGGTCCCAGCTGCCTGTTCAGAACAACCCAGCCACCACCCAGACACACATCCAGGTCTTTGAGTGGGCACTCCCCAACATCTACCCCATCTGTGACCTGCTAGAGTGTGTGAAGGGACTGGTCCTGCCAAACCATAGCTGCTGGATCTCTATTACTCGGGGCAACTGCAGGATATCTGGGAGGAGTTTTAGTGGGGTCCAGTACTGATGGCATACCAGAAGCCAGAGGCCTTGAACCTGACCAACAACACATGACACAATGAACATTTGCAAGTAAAGCTGTTTGGACAAAAGGGTGTACTGCATGATACACAGCAGCTCCCAATGCCACCAAGGTAAATGAAGAGGTGATGGAGAGGCCGGAAAGACAAAGGATTGAAATGGATTTTGTTTGTTTGTTTGTTTTTTCTTTGTTTTGTTTTTGTTTGCTTAATTAATCTTATTTGTGTTTTTAATTTTTATTATCTCATTTTTAATTTTCCTTGGTGGGGGGACACTACAAGGGTGAAGGGCAGATATGGAGGGACTGGGAAATGAATGGGATTGGAGTACATTCCCAAAAATCAATAAAAATTATGTTAATAATAAAAAAGAATTCTCTATTTTGATCTGCACCTTATTTTTTTAATTGAGTTGTTTTCTTGACATCCCATTTTCGTTGTTTTTCCTTTTGTTCTGTATCTGTTTTAGATACTGGCCCTTTACAGAATGTGTATATTTTTCTTTTTTGTGATCGATATATGCATATAAATACATTGATAGTGAAGGTACAATCCAGTGTGAAACTCTACAACTCCAGAATGGATATTCTAGCTGTATAAAACTTAACTGAGATGAATAGACCTGGGGTTTGGATAATCTCAATGTCTAATGTTTTCTTATTTCAAAGCTTTTAATAATAATAATGTTTTGACTTAAAAGGAAAACATTTGCAGGAAAATGGATGTAACTAGAGATCATCATAGTCAGCAAGATAAAGCAGATTCATAAAGACAAATGGTGCATATATTCTCTCATTTTGTTTATGTGTGGTATGTGTGTGTGTATTGCATGTATAGTTGCACAGTCATGTGCAGGTGTAAGTACACATGTGTGAATGTGCATGCAAAGGCGAGACGCTTATATTCCATGGCTTCCTCCATCACTCTGCACCATATATATTAGGCAGAGATTCTCACCAGAAGCCAGAGGTCCCTCATTCTGTTAACATCACTAGCTAGCTTGCTCAAATCTTTTCTTCCCAAGTGCAGAGAGCACAGGCTCCGAGGCTCACCTGACATTGACATGGGTGCTGGGATCCACACTCCAGTTCTCACATTTGAATGGAAGGCAGTTTACCCTCTGAACCACTCCCCAGCCCTGCTCTCACTTTTAAATCCTAGATTTCATAACGATACATCGCAGACATACACGTGCACACAGGAACTGTGGCATAAAAGTAGAAAGGAGACTGGAGAAGAGGAGAAGAGTAGGATGGGAGAAGGATGAGAAGGGAAGAGAGACGATGTGGAATGAATATAGTTAAACACGTAGTGTACTTGAAAGAAACTCTCTCTATGCACACTGAATATATGCCTGTTTTGTATAAACCAGCCAGTTAGAAAAGATGTGTGTGCAAAGGGCTATGGGTTAGCCTTCATTGTATTGCTGTGATAAATACCATGAATAAAATCATCTTGAAAATGAGAGGAACTCAAGGCAGGAACTTAGAGGCAGGAACTGAAGCAGAGTCCGTGTAGCAGTACTACTGACTAGCTTGCTTCCATGGTTTACTTGTCTTGCTTTTTATATAACCCAGAAAACCTGCTCAGGTTGGTATTACCCATGGGGGGTTGGGCCCTCCAGTATCAAGCATGAATCAAGACAATTCCTCCATAGACTTGCCTACAGGCCAATCTGGTGAAGATAATTTAAAAATTGAAAATTTATTTTAAAAAAATGAGTTACTAAGTCCAGCCCACATCAGAGGGAAGAGGAATGCATGGGACATAAATACCAGGAAACAAGGACTATGGGGGGAGGGGGGTCGGGTAAGAGACTACTTTTCACCTCAAATAATATGCCAAAATAGAAGTCCTTACTCGGAGTGTGGCTCAGCCACTGTGCTACATTCCTAACTCCAAACCTCTTATCCTGCCCCCTAAATAATGCTCACTCATAGCTACATCTAAAAACACCATCCTTTTATCTTAAAAGTAACTTTGGTCAAAATGTTTGGAGTTAGGCTTGGCCTCATTCCTTCTCGGGCATTCTACTTTACTGTCCTCAAACTAATTCTCATACTGCTCATGCACATCAAGGTCTCAGTTTATTCTCACGACTTCCCATGGCAACTAGATGCCAAGCTGTTTCACCTCTGCCTCGATTATTGGCAGAGTCTCTTAATGTCATCTGTGTCTGTTGTAACATGGATCTTAAAAGGTCTTATTAATAAAAACAAACCTGGAGCCAGGTATTGGGGTGAACACTCAAAGATCAGAGAAACAGAACAAGCCACAGCTAACCTCACCTTGCCAACTTCTCAGCCGATCCTGTTTCCTCAAGCTGGAAGCCTCTGTGTCCTCATCTGATTGGATCTCAGCTGAACTGCTGCTCAAAAGCCTAAAAGCTTAACAGACTCTAGTTCCTGGTCCTCACGCCTTATATACCTTTCTGCTTCCTGCCATCACTTCCTGGGATTAAAGGCGTGTGTCACCATGCCTGGCTGTTTCCAGTGTGGCTTTGGACTCACAGAGATCTAGACAGATCTCTGCCTCCCAAGTGATAGGATTACAGGTGTGTGTGCCACCATTTTCTGGCCTCTATATCTAGTGGCTATTCTGTTCTCTGACCCCAGATAAGTTTATTAGGGTGCACAATATATTGGGGAACACAATATCACCACAGTCTGTCGTCTTTCTCTATCTCGCACAGCCTTAATGATGAGCTTATTAGACTCTAACTTAGATTATTTTATTCCTCTGTTATCATACTTCACTTTAGAAACTGGACACGTACAACTCTCCTGGAACATACCAGGCATGCTTGCATCTCAGAGCCTTGTACTTCCTGTTTTCACTTTCAAGGAGTGTTCTTTTCCCTACATAAAATTTGCTTTTGTCTTTTTCATATCTTTTGAAACGCTTCAGCAGCAGCAAGGCCTTCTCTGGCCAACCTGTTTTGTGTTGCAGACCATACATACCCTTGTCAGCACTTTTGTTACCTTCTTCGCCTTTTCTTTGATGTGCTTGCCTGTGTGTGTATATGTGTGTGTGTGTGTGTGTGTGTGTGTTATCATTTATTATTATGATAGTTTATTTCCCTAATAGGAGTGAATACTCCATGATGTCAAGGAATTCTATTTCACTTTGTTTGCATCTGAGTCTACTAATAGTATTGAATGTTTGACACTCAGAAATCAAAGATATTGAGCAATGGCCAGCTCTGCCTGTACACATCAACTGAAATCTAGCAGGGCTGCCTCTTCTGCAAAAGTATTGATACATAATATGCATTGTATAAATGTATGCACTGTATCTGGGGAGTGAATGGATGCCACACCTGTAATGTAGTGTCTTCCTTTCCCTATTTAAGGCTCCATAAGTGTTCTCTGGTACACTTAAATATTCTACAAATACTCTCTTAAAATACTGTGTGAGTTGCAATGTATAAATATACCTAATTTTAATTCTTTTTATATAAATGAATAATAGGTTGATTACAATTTTGTAGTCTTTGATACTACTATGAACAGTATTTTATATATAAATATTAATCTATATTTAACAAACAAAAGACTTTTCACATTTTTAGTAAAGAACATAGATTTAGAAGGTCACTTGATTCCATAATGTTGTAATAAAAAATGCCAATTTATATATTCATCCACTGCTTCTGATTTCAGCTCCATGAACTAAAAAAAAAAACCTACAAACTACACCAAAGCTACATGGAGAAACCCTATCTCGAGAAAAAAAGAGAGAGAGAGAGAGAGAGAGAATGCAGGGTCTTTTATATCACCTACTCCAATTCATTTACCCATCCTCCCATCTATTAGAATATGATGCTTAGCCCGAAACTAGCCAGGGATATTGACCTGGTTTGGAAAAAATGGATAGGCCAGGTTCTTCCTGCAAAAAATTGAATTGGAAAACTAATAGGGAACCCAATCATTACAAGGTGGGCTTGGGGACATATACACTATAACATGCCTGAGCTATCTGAAGTTATTGAACAGCCAGATAGAAAGGAAAAGAAAGGAGGATGACTCCAGGGACATGCTAGGACTGATACACATATGAACTCACAGAGACTGTGGCAGCAGGCAAGAGCCAAATGAAGGACCAGCATTGAGTCCAGGAAGTGGACATGGGGTCCCACCCCTAACCACGAAGCTATCTGCAACTGATACCCAATGACAAAGAGGGAAAATAGTTGTCTTTAAGGAAGTCTCACTGAGTGAATCATCCACACCCTTGGCCAACAAAAAAATGAACTCCTTGATATTTTTCTGGACTTCTTGTTTCATTTTGCTTTGTTTTGGCATGTTTGTGTTTTATTGGTCTTTTAGTTGTTTGTTTTGATTTTCATTTCGTGTTTTTGAGGGTGTGTGTGTGTGTGTGTGTGTGTACGTATGTGTTGTGTTTCTTGTCACATTCTTCTTTTGTATTTGATTTTTTGAGAGAGAAACAGAACATCAAGTTTGATGAGTAGGGAGGTAGAGAAGATTTGGGAGGAGTTGGGGGAGGAGAAAGATATAACCAAAATATATTTAATGATAACAGTATTAATTGAAAATAATTACAAAAAAAAAAAGAGAAAGGAGCCGAAACATATAAAAATGTTTTTGTCTGAGCAAGGGAGGTGGAAATCTTCCATGGTTCTGGTTCCTAACATCATTCTGTTCCCATGTCCAACTTTATATTCCACTGTTGGGGAATATTATTTTAAGGTGTATTACTTTTGTTTATGTTGCATTTGTTTAACTCTGTGAAGCTGTGTTACTTCACCTGTCTAAAACACCTGATGGTCTAATAAAGAACTGGCCAATAGCAAGGCAGGAGAAAGGATAGGCGGGGCTGGCAGGCAGAGAGAATAAATAGGAGGAGAAATCTGGGAAGAAGAGAAAGTAGCCAGAGAAGGAGGAGGACCCAGGGGTCAGCCACCCAGCTACACAGCAAGCCACAGAGTAAGAAATAATGAAAGGTATACAGAAATAGAGGAAGGTAAAGGCCCAGAGGCAAAAGGTAGATGGGATAATTTAAAGTTAAGACAAGTTGACAAGAAACAGGCTAAGCTAAGGCTGGGCATTTATAATTAAGAATAGGCCTCCGTGTGTGATTTATTTGGGAGCTGGGTGCTAGGCTCCCCAAAAGAGCAAAAACAAACAACATTCCACAGAATAAATTTTTTCCTCATTACAAGTAGGACTCGCAGCTGGGGCAGGTTTACAGTCTCTGGATGCAATGTGGGAAATGCTGTAACAGTGCTTACTGTGGGTTCTCTGAAATGAACAATCGTATTGAAGGCTAGCTCCAGGGATTGCAGCACCAGGTATAGCCAAATCATCAAAAACCTGTGTAGACTCATCAAGGTGATCAAAACTAAAAAACCATGAGGTACAGCTGAACCTCTTGTGAACTGTAACCTCTGCCACAAAATCAACCCTGAGTTCTAGTGGAAACCCTCTGTGATGACACAAATGCAGTACTTGTCATCCATTTAATGTTTCCAGACTGGCCAGGAACTGTTTGTTTGTTTGTTTGTTTTTCTAATTTGAATTTCATAGCATTATTTTGTAGAATTTAATATTTTATTTTGATAGGTAGTGGTGGAAATATAAAAATTACATTGTAAATTTTCCTACAGAAACTGTTACCTGTTTTATAGAATATAATACTTTTTTCAGGAATGATGGCATACATGTGTAGTAGGAAGTGAATTTCAATCACACCAGGCCAGTATGTTCTGTGAATTGGCTTTGGTTAGGTTCTGGAACCCTGGTTCAATCTTTGTATTGCCTAGTCTTTGGACATGGCATTCCCTGTATATCACCCAAACCTATTTCCCTACTTCCTGTGTCCATCTCATACCTACCTGTGTGTGTTCAGTTCTCTGTCTTTGACCAGACTGGAGGTAAAGACAGTGAGTGCTGACCTAAAGGTGTGGAATAGGTGAGAAGATCTGCTGTGCCTGTTGGCACTAACACTTCTGTTATCTCCTCTTTTCTTGATCTAAGGACTTTTGGTATTGCATTGACAGAGATGTAGAAGAGTGGGTACCTGTGATATTCTGCTGGAGACAATGCCCTGGGTCATTGTGAAAATAATTCCTAGTAGAGGTCCAGTGTATGGTTGTTGCTTCATAAGTAGACATCACAGGTGCTCTTCAGAAGCATGGATAACAGTCATCGTCTATTTTCATAATAATAAGCCTAAGCCTGAACCAAAGCCTTCTGAATTGCAATACTTACTCTAATTGTGAAAATGTCCCCAATACAGACTGTGTTTGAAAAAATGAAGTGGGGGCAATTATTTCCCCAACTTTCTTTTAGAGCAATGGATTTTTGTTTAAAAAAGATACCAACAATGTATGTATCTTTGACCTGATTTCTCTATAGATCAATGTTAGTATTTGGTAACATTATTCATTTTGTGTTTTTTTTTTTTTGATGCTCTCATGGTATTTTAGAACAAAGGTGGATGAAAATACTTGAAGCTGATCAAATGAGTTTTTACTCTCTGGAAGTTTTAGCTGTTTGCGGTAACCAAATTCCACACCAAGTTGTGCCCCAATGACTGGGGACAGTGGTATGTTAAATTGTCTCTTGTGTTGTATGCATGGTGATGCTTTGAAAAGTACAGGGCAAAGTCCCAATGGTTGTCTAAAACACAATGAGGTTAATTTGATGGATTTAAAAACATTATACACTGTTTCCAAACTAAAATATATTTTAAAAGTCTTAGATTATTAAATAGACTTAATGTATCTTACCTAAATTTAAAAAATTTCTAATTTGAGACATAATACAGAATTCTTTATTAGAGATTATTTAAAATTTTTCAATAAATGTAAATGCATTTACTAGAGAGATTTTCAGTAACAAACATATCTTTATTCTTTTAGTATGTTGAGATGAAAGTTGATTTGCTGATGCAGTATATCTGCAGAACTTTAGTGTGTACACTTAATTTGAAAAAAATCTAACATTCATAATTGGCATAGCTGGAGTATGCCAACTAGCACACAATGACTTTATTGTGTTGTTCAGTGTTGGTTAGTTTTTCTGTTATGTTGATGCATTAAAACAGATATTAAATTTTATCATTAATTCAGTGCCTGGTCTCTCATCAAATCCCCTTAATTACAAAGTGACTCCAAGGATTAGACAGCATGGATTTTAATTTTAACTGAAACAAAAAAGGCATCTTGGAAAATCACTCATGTCTACTGACTCATACAGATTTTTTTAAGACCCAATAATTTATTGCTTATCTTTAACTTTTGATACAAAAGCATATTACTAACATTTTTGTTCTTTGGTTCCTATTAACTATATTATTAGACTATATTTCAGAATCCTTTTAAAAATGTTTCTGATAAATTGCAGCTTTGGAGAGTTTAGGTAACTTGTAGCTTTGTCTTCGGTTTTCAGCTTTGAATCTTACACAACTACACTTGGATCTGTGGCATATAGGATCTTTTATTTCTACTTCCTTAATAATTCACAGTCATACACCGTAGCTTTACATTCCGTGGAAGTGTTCCTAGTATAATACAGTGCACTGTTGCCTGTGCCGTTTGAGGCTCATGGTTATTTAGATAAACCTTCACTTCCTTTTGGTACTTGCTGTTTTTATGTCTAGAATTGTTTTGATGTTTTACTCTCAAGAGGTGTCAGACATTCCACCCTTCTTAAATGATACAAGCTATCATTTAATAGGATATTGTTACATAATATTCACTTTAAACATTGCTGTGACTGCATTTTACTAGTTTAAGAGGCTAACAAATTTAATTATCAAAGTGATACAGAAAAGTGTATTTGTCCACTGTATTTTTGCTCTGTTGCTGGATGGTCAGGTTTTAGCTCTGAAATGCCTCTTTATGAATCTACGTCTAAGGGTTTTCAGTCTACTTTGTTTTATCTACTATTTTGAGTTTTATCTAGATCCATAAATTTTTAGGGGGTTCTTGATTTTTTGAAAAATGAAAAAAGAATATTAACAGCCCCAGAACATTCTAAGGTAGATATCTTATTTATTACTAATAATTTCTGTTCTTTTAATTTCACTTTCACCTTTTGAGAGTTTGTTAAAATGTAAGAAATTGTAGTCGTCCAGTTTAGCGAATGTTGTGTATCTTCTATTTCTGTGAGTTTTATTTTTAATTGGCATCCCCTTTGTTGGTCTTAAGCTGGATATTTATATGCTGAAAGATATTTAGCTCATCATGGCAGAGGAAAAAAATAAATTGCCTAGAAACGGATTGTTTACGTAATATTAGATGGTAATATAAACCAACAAAAGCAAGGAAATTAACTTCTAAGGCTGACACACTGCCCTTCCCTTGCTCCTTTGTGCCTGAAGGTATCATGTGTGTGTTATAATACCAGCAGCGTACAGTGGACTCCATTAAGAACGGCCAAAGTTAACTCTCAATTTCTTGATGTTCACATTATTTGTCTCTTAATGCTCTCTAATGCCCTTCAAATGTGAGATGAGGCAATACATGGTGGATCTGAACACGCTGGTAAAGTTTATTTGATTTCAGATCTCGTTTATTGTTAATTACTTCTCAGAATCATGCAGCTCAGGTATCAATCAGTTCTTCACATCTTTAAAAAGAACAGAAGTTTAAAAATGTATCAAGGAAAATTTCCAGAAATGTAGACCCTGATGAAGCTCTTACTCTTTTTTTTTTTTTTTTCTTTTTTAATTTTGTTCCTGCTTTTTCTCTCGGAGTCTTGGAGCATTGAGAAACTCCTGTCTTGTTACAAATAATCAAGTACGGGAACGTTGTAACTCTGTAGAACAGTTCTGGTATAAATTGCACAAGTGAATTATTTGTGAAATTCTGGGGTTAGCTCTAAAGCCCCCCAAGTAACCTGCAAGAATAATTTGGGAGATGATAAATACTCAGATTCTCTTGCTTTATTTCTGTATTCATTGGCTTGTGGTAACTCATCAATTGCCAGTGAATTCTATGCCGCTTTTGGGGACTCTTTTATAGAACGATAGTGATTAGGCTGACATTTCCGTGTTAGAAAGTTGACTCCGTTTGAGAATGTGAACCCCTTATTCTGTAGTAAGTTGGGGAATTACTTTATTTTCTGTTTTTCTTCATAAGTAATCCTTTGTACTCCAATTTTAGGTGTGCATAGAACATACTTTTCTCAAATATTACCTATTTCAATTGAAGCTCTGAATTTTTCTATGGCCATTAATATTTGATTTGTGTGCTGACCATCACAAGGAAAAACATCAGAAATTTTCTGTAAAAATTATGACACAATAAGCAATCCAAATGTCATTCAAAGTTTTTGCTCATAGAAACTAAAGAAATGACTATAAAACAGGGTCAAAAGTAGTGTAAGTTTGAGAGTAGCAATAATTCTTTAAGAATTTTTATTTCATATAATTAATATTTAATTGGTTACATTTAAAACTACAGAATAGAATGATCTATTTACTAGAGATTTGTGAAACAATACTTTAAGCTCTTTCTTATTCTGAGGTGTTGAAAGGTGAAACATTTGACATTTTCTTTTCGGGCATTGCTTTAAAAACACAGAGGGCGGGAAAGAGGCGTTGCCACATCAGCGTTCAGAGTGTTTGCGGTTGTCCGTGACAGCAGCTCCAGTTTAAAACACCTGTGTTTACTTTCCAGCTTTTCAGACTCTGCCTTAAAGTGGCCTGAGAAAGGCACAGGCGTTCCTGTTAGCTGCATTTTCACAGTGCAGGGGGGAAAAACGCCTGCAACTTTCCACTGTCCTTGTGCCAGAAGTTAGTTCCTTTTGGATTTTATACATTTTATCTCTGCATACTTACGTAAGCATGTAAGAGGGCACAGGATTTATTTCATCTACACATTATACTGTAGAAGAGCCATTTGTGTTTTTAAATATCTTCTCAGTCATTTTGCCTTTTGTTCACTGACTAGGTAAAGTTGGTGAAGCACGGTTCACTTATACCATGTGCTAACATTGTCTGAAAGAAATTTGTTGAAAAATTCAAACACTTTTTTGCAGGGAGAAATGCAAGAATATTGCATGGACCAAGTGTGATATAAATGTATTTTATTATTTTGTAAGTTTTAAGCCTTTAGAGGGGTTCCTGCTTTCTATTATATGTTGACAGGTTTTTAATAGTATTTAAAAAGCTATTTTATAAATCTACCAGTGTAATTTCCCCTTATGGCTTCCTAATACCTTGAAAAGTAGTTGGTGCTTTAACTATCTCTAGCTTGGCCAGTGTTTACTAATTTTAGACATGTGATTTTGAAGTAAATATTTTATATATTCTTTTGTCAATTACGTGACACCTGTATGTTATATCAATCTTTATTTGTCTCACTTTAAGATATTCTTAGCTATGACATTTCAGTTACATAAATATGGTTTTTTTTTGTTTATTTCTAAATCCAGATCCTTATTCCAATGGTCAGTTGGATAGCGTGCATTCTGTGATACATTACTGCTACACTTCTGACTGCAGCAGAAGCATTAGCTCTGACGTAGTTACTGGAAAGCCTGATTAACGTTTTAATGATTTTGTCTTTTGACAAGAAATTGTTCTTTACTTCTCCATATTCATGGTGATCTTCCTTAATATTTTTTGTACTAAAGCTAGTTTAAATAGCTAGTGCAAAAGTTATGTGCTCTTACTACAACAGACAGGGACAGAAACAGAGAAAGACAGACAGGGAAAGAAGAGATCTGTCTATAGCTTCCAGAGATTAGTCTCTACCCAAGCCCATCCATAAACCCAGGTTTAGAACTCCAGTAGTTCTGAGTCATCATTTCTTTAGAGCACTGTTAATTCCTTAGACAATAATTTAGAAGGTTATTAATGTGTTAGATCAGAGAAATCAGCGAGTCAAATACTGAATTGATTAAGGGCTTAGTACAAATCACCATGTTAGGTATTAAATGATAGCACAAAGCAGTAATTGACTTTATTAACATTAAAGATAATATTTTATTTTGTTTATTATACAAGGTTATCCTATAAGTTATTTGAGCATTTTATCCTCACACACACCACCTCCTCTTAGTCCTCCTGCCTTCAGCTAATCCCTTCTGTTTCCCAGACAGTTGTAATTTGACCTTTTCATCATAAAGGTAAATAGTATTTTAACAATATAGTCCGAATTCCATGGTGGCTGTGTGTGTGTATGTATGTGTATATGTATATGTGTGTATTTGCTCTAATCTAAGTATCTCAAGTGGATTTGAAAAACAAATTATAGTTATTTCATTTTCCTAGTCATATGCAATTAACAAAATAGCTAATATGTTACTTTAAAGCAAATTTTATTCATGTAATTGTATAATGCTGCAAAATAATAGTTCATTTAAAATTAAATAATTTGTTAAAATTAAAAGTATCAGTATGGTGTGGAATACTCTAGATGCAGATAGTACAATAAAAGACCTGTAAAATGCAATAATGTGTATGATGAGAAAATGGAATCTGTGTGAATGGAACAATTGGAATTGTTTCGGAAGTATAAAAGAAACTAGTTAAAAAAAATACAAAGACTTTTAGCACAGAAGAACCAATAAATCACCTTGCATGCATAATTGTGTATGTAACAAGTAACAAGCATCAACAGGGATTTGCATAGGTATTGTATAATATGGACCAGTACTGTTTGAATTCTTGAAGCACCAAGAACAAAATGTTTTTAAAAGAACAAATTTATTTAAAATATTCCATTTTTTTTTCATGAAGTGCCCATATGAGGAAGTAAAGGAGAGAAAAGGTCATTTTAGAGCTGTTAGCGTGCTCATTTCCAGACACTGAGATTGCTTCACATGGTCATGGAACCTGATGCCATGTTTCCAGTGGGTGTGTCAGCTCTGTCCTAGTGATGACTTCCCTAGGCACTGCTGTGGAGCAGGTATGTTATGTAAGAGCTAGAATTCCCCATCGAAGCGTGTAGTGTGTATATCTGTCTAAAACATTATTAATTATTAACTTCCCTATTTATCAACCTGGGTCTGTATGCATGTGCATAATCTTTACTTCCCCTTGAGGCTATCGGTCTTGTGTTTAGAACATAGATTTTATGTAATGTATTTTGCATTTGTATATGTGTATATACATGTATCAACAAATGTGCTTACCAGCATGTCTGTCTTCCAAGACTTTTTATCCATATCAGTGTCTGCTTCTACTGCTCTCCATCTTCTTTTTTTTTTTTTGAGACAGGGTCTCTCCCTGAGCCTGGAGCTCTCCAAGATTGGTTTCACCTAGATTAGTTTGCTAGTGAGCTCCAGAGACCAACTTGTCTCTGTCCCCCCATTACTGGTATTTGCAGACCCAAGCCACCATGCCTAAAATTTATATTGGAGCGGGAGATCTGAACTCAGCTCCTCCTTTTTTTATTATTTTTTGAAAGTGTATTGATATATTTGCTTGTAAAATTTTTATTAATAATTTGCTTATAGCTAGAGCCAGAAGAAATCTCTTCAGGATAGTTAGTCCTTCATGGGTTCTGCAATTATAGACCCATTCAAGTGCAGACTGAGAATGTACTTAGACCTTTTGCACTTTTTCTGAACATGTACAGAGTTTTAAATCTTGTTATTTCCTAAACAATATCATCTGCTGTTTACATAGCTTTTACGGTGTTTTGAATATTACTAATAATTTAAAGGTGTTTTAAAGTGTACAAAAGATGTGTATAGGTGATATGCAAATACTACACCCCTTCATGTAAGACACTTGAGCATTACTCATCAAAATTAAAACAGAAAACCCAGAGGGGAGTGTTGCTAATTTGGATGAGACAGCTACATATATAAGGTCATGGGCTTGCTCACTTTTCTTTAAAATGATTGGGATAGCCATGTATAGGGACAGGCTAAGATTAATCAAGCTCTGTCCCTAAAGTTAGGTTGTAACTGAGGCAGAGAGTTTCTAGAGAAATCCCAAACATTGTTTATCCGGAAGAAGCAGAAGAGAAGGAGACAGAACAAATAAGCTCATACCGGATATATCTGGAACTATACACTGGCACAGGGAGACATTCTTAATTATGAAAGATCGGCCTATAACTTGGGCTTGTCTCCCTAGCTCTTATAACTTTAAACTAACCCATTTCTATTCATCTACACAATGCCATGTGACTCATGGCTTTTACCTCTCCTCCGGCATGTATTGCTCTCTCTGTGTGTTTGGCTGGCAAGTCCGCCAGAGCTCTGTCTGCCCAGAAGTCCCTACTATACCTCCTGCCTAGCTATTGGCCATTTAGCTTTTCATTAAACCAGTCACAGTGACACATCTTCACACAGTGTAAAGGAATATTCCAAACAGAAACTATGAATAAAAACTGTAAATCACTGGCTATTATGTGCAATGGAATTGCAGGGAGATAAGAATTGGAGTAGGAATGATGACTGGGAGGTTACATTTTTCAGGCAAGAGATGATATTGGTGTCTATTAGACAGCTAAGAGTAGGTGAGACATAGGTGGGGCTCGGGTTTCTTAGTAACAGGGAAAGTATTTATGCATTGTGTGGGTGACTAGAGTAGCAATGCTGGTAGTGTTTCTTGACAAGTTTTTGAGGGGACCTTGAGAGAAGAGAGAGTCAAGAATGAATGTTTTATCTTTGGCTTAGAAAATGGTAGTAGTTGAATTGGGGAAATTTAGAAAAAAATATAATATAACTAACTTTTTCAGGATATGTTAGTGCAAACATTAGACTTGTAAGAAATCATGTCATGGTGAAAGTTAGGTATACAAGTTTGAGATTTTGGAGACGAGGCCAAGCCAGGGAGTTCACATTCCTGTCTGCATATCTACTTAGGAGTGATAGGTCTGTGTTATTTAAAAGAAGAATATAGCTGAAGAAGAGGACCAACGCCTATGTTATTCCAACATTGGTATAGAGGGCATGAAAGGCCTCAGCACGGGCGAGGTCGTAAGAAACCCAGAAACACAGCCTATCTCAGAAACAAGTCTCAAGTCCTTTAGGAAGAGGAAGAGAAAATTTTTTATTGGAGGCTGGCCTCAGCTGGTAAAGGTGCCTAATGTCAAACCTGACATACCGAGTTCAATTCCAGGAACCACATGGTGGAAGTAGAGAGCTGATTCCTACAATTTGTTCTCTGACCTCCACAAACTTCCCCTCCCCACATATATGCACATATCTATGCACACCAAAATCTTCAGAAAATTTAATAAAATGCTCATAAAGATTTTTTGTTTAATTTAACATATAGAGGTTTATAATGAGCTCAATAGGAGAAATCAGCACTTTGGGGAAGTAATGAGAAATTAAAATAATACAAACAAAATTTTAGGGTTTTTGCTACATGGGCAATTTGTAGAAAGGGGGTGGTAGTTGAAGTGTGGCTCTAGCCAAAGATGTACCAATCAGTCTAAGAAATATTGACTAAAGACAACTCGTGAGGGACATACACATAACCAGTTTGAGTGGCATTTTTACCTATTGTTGGGGACAACAGGCATGTCAAAAACAAGGCCCAGAGACCCCTGAGCTGAAACTGACCTGAATGCTTCCTCCCTGAGGACTAGCTTTTATGGTGCCAGAAGCCACCAGTCAGACTTCCAAAGAAGGGAGGTAACCAACAGCCTTGCACAGGTATATGAACTACATCTGTGGCCACTTGGCACAATAACCCTGAGGATGCATTAGTGGCTTTTACCTTGGTAGCAACCAATGGCTCTCTAATTGGACTTGAGACCCTCTCAACAAAAGGGAAACCATGCCTGGTACTAGAAGTCTAGCTAACTACACAGTGCTAGTGAAGTCATGGCTATCAGAGGAGAATCTACAATTACTAATTTACTAAACCAACATAATCTCAAATAATAATTTATAAACATTTATCTATATACTCACAGATAAGTGTAACCTTGCTACAAACACTGACAACCTGAGATTGATCACAGAGCCCACATAAAGGTGGAAAGAGAGACCCAACTCCACAGAAGTTGTCCTCTGACTTCCTCATGCACACTGTGTCAATGTACACACACACACACACACACACACACACACACACACACAGCATAGGGAGGAAAACCATTACACAATGGAAGTGGAGGTGGGAGTGATGAGGCTGACAGCCAAAGGCTAGCCTTAGATTCTTGGTAACTACCAGAAGCCCTGAGAGAGACCTGGGACACAGTTTGCCTCCGAGCTTCTACATATGGCCAACCCTGCCAACACCTTGCTTTTGGAAATGTCAGAGAATAAGTTCCTATTATCTTAGTCCTCCCGATTAATGACACTGAGGAGCAACTCTTGGAAATAATTATGCTCTGCTTTGCTCTTGACTTTTTCTTTGGTTTTCTAACAGTCTTACTTTCTCTAAAAATGAGGGCTTTGTTTTTCAACAGTATGAGTATTTGTTACAGACTGCAATTTATATGGTCCCTCTCATACATTCCATATGGCTTCATCTGTACTCATCATGCACATTTAGAGAAAAGCATATAAAGCCATAACATATGTTCAAATATTCTTGGTATAAAAGGGATATTCTTTCTGTTCTCATACTTTGAAATATTTGACTTTAGAGCAAGACAAACTTTTGATATTTTGCATGGTTAACATTAGTGTTCACGTTTCCTTTCTGTTCCTGTGATAAAATACCTTGAGAAAAAGCAACTTGGGGCAGAAAGGGATGTATTTGGCATATAGTTCCAGGTTACAATCCAACATAGCAGGGACGATAGGATGACAGGAGATATGTCACACCCATGGAAAGGAACAGATTGAGATGAAAACATGCATGTTCACTTGTTTGCTTGTTTGTGCTCAGCTAGATTTCTCCATGCTTACACAAATCAGTACTGCCCCTGCCAAGAGGATGGTGCCCCTCACACTGGACTGGGTCTTCTCTTATCAATTAACTTAATTAAGGCAGTTCCCTGTGGACACATTCACAGGCCAACCCAATGTAAGCAAGAAGCAGTAATTGAGATGCCCTTCCCAGATGACTATAGGTGATGTCAAGTTGGTAATTAAACTTAACCATATGACCATGCTAGGCATATATCTAAGAAGTCTACCTACCTCCATTTCTACGAAGTAGAAAACCTTACTAAGTAATTTTGTGTGTATGTATTCCTGGAAATTGAAAAATAGCTATAAACCTCCATTATTGAAACCTCAGTATTACACATTAGCAAATCACACCACTTGCCAAATACTGTGTATGGAGTATACAAGACATTGAGCAGACGAGAGCTTTTAACTCAGTTCAATGAGAAATTTATAGGCTGAATAGAAACTGGTAAACCTTACATTGGTATTGTCATCAAAAATTCCAAATAATTGAGGACATTCTAGTATAGATTTGGAGAAGATATCAACAGTTATGGAGGCTTTTGTTGTTTTGATTTGTTTGTCATTTTTACTAATTTATTTAAAAACCTCCATAGTTATCAGCAAGAGTATTTGTAGTCACAGTTTTTGAAAGCAAGTACTTAATATATAGAGGGAACATTTTTATTGCTATAACTTGGTCTGCAACTTGAGAGACCATAGACAGTATAATTATTACTCAGTGCAAAAATAATCAGCTCTATACTACTAAAGATCAACATAGCTCTTAACAAAATTTCCTTTTGTTCATCCAAAAAGCCATTTCAGTTGCAGTCTCTAAGTAAATGTATTGTAACTTTACTCAAGGAAAACCTAATTTAGTCGCTGGTGTTAGTGGTATACTTTTGGGAGCTCCCCCCCCCCACCAAAAAACAAAAGGAAAGAAAAAAATTGATTTCGCGATACTTGCCAGTCTCATTGCAGCCTGTGAGAGTGAGTCTCCATAGGTGCTTTCATGTCACCTCATAGAATGCACAATCCCAAATTATTTTCTCATACTGCGTAAGATGTTCCACTTTGTCTCCCTAAATCCAAGTTGAGTATGTACTGCATTTATCCTTTCACTTTGAATATAATTGAATTATGTGGCTGCCATCATTCTCATGATCTGAACTCTTAGAAAGCATAGTCATATCTACAGTGTTAATAAAGAAGGTCAAAAAACAGATTGTTAATTTATACATTTATAATTCCCTTAAGGTGAATATTAGGAGTGATACTATAATGAATGATTCATTATTTTAAACTTCCAACTGTGATTGCTAACAGGGATCATCATGGTTGGTTCTCAGGGGGAAAAGATACACTTCATAAAGTGAATAATCTCTGTCACCAGATAGTAAAATTGGTATTTTTAAGCTCTGTTTTGGACCACTAACAGATTTATGCTTCTGGACCCATTGCCAAAGTTGGAACATTTCCATCCTTTAGTTGAGTTCCAAGAATGTCAGTGTACTAGATTGCCTTTATCTGTGAACTTGACATAGCCTAGAGTCATGAGTGGAGAATCCTCAATTAAGGAACCACCCAGCTTTGCCTGGCTTGTGTGCACATCTGGAGGGGAATGTCTTGCTAAGTGAGATAGGAGGGCCCAGCACTATGTGAGCAGAACCTTTCCCTGAGCAGGCAGTCTTAGACTGTCTAAGAACACTAGCTGAGCTGAACCTGAGCCTACCAGCAAGCCAGCAGCATTCTTCCATCTTTTGTGCCCAAAGATTTTGCAGTTCCTGCTCTGATGGACCTGGAAGTGCAAGCTAAATAAACCCTTTCTTCCCAAGTTACTTTTGGTCAGAGTGTTTTATCACAGAAACTGAACTGTAACAGTTCGTCACCCTGTAGGCAACTCTGATATTATAGCACAGGCTTTTGAAAATTCCACAAAGATTATTTTTCTTGAAGCAAAAAAATTGATAAGCTCTAAAGATTTTAACCTAAAGATGTATGACATGGTGATGTGGATTGGACAAAGAAAATGTAACCATTTTAATTTCAATGAATTAATTATACAGGCATAGGAAGGCAGGAAATACTGGAGGCTGTTAATGAATTCTGTGAATGAAATGTTGAAGATTGGGACTTCTCTGAACGACAATAGTAGTAATAACTAAACAATAATAGTGAGAAGCTTGAGGACAAGTAGCAAGAGTTGACTTACTGAACATGGTTAATGAAGGAGATGTTTAAGATACTTTTAAGTTTTTAAGACTGGGTGCTGGGGAAAACGATGATATTACTTGCAAAGCAGTGACATTAAGAACTGGATTTGATTAATGAAGACAAGTGAGTTTTGTAGAAAATGCTAACTTTACAGTGTAAGTAAGATGCGTGGTTGGTATTTGAAAATACAAAGACTGGAACTGATTGGCATGGATAGTCAAAGCTCAGTGGTCACTTTGTGGTTCCAAAGCTAATTCCCTGTGGAGTCTGTGTGATGGTCTAAAAGAGAGGAGTATTTGTTATAGAGGTAAAACAAATACAACTTTTAAAAGTCAGGATAATAGAGAAGGAAGCATCAGAATGGAGCTCATTTTTCCCTGATTGTGTGAGCTCTACTGGGTCCTGTTTGATCTTGGAAAGCTTTCCTATGCAGTTAATGATCCTGCCATAGTGGAAGAACTAATCTGCCCAGTGATGTGCTATTTGTTTTCTTATCACTATTGCAGATATGCTAGTTGGCAGCCATGCTAAGGGAACCTGTCCATCTGATACGAATAAGCTCAAGAAGTATAAATAAGGAGAATATCTGCTTCATGGAGAAAGGTGATTTGATTAAAAGAAGGAGGAAAAATGCAGATAAAACTAAATTTATGCAGAAGGTGACGCATTGAGAAAAGGTGTGTGGGACCTAGCAATGAGACGTTTATGAGTTTGTCAGTGAGCAAGTTGGGAAAGGCATGCTGAGCATTTGGGATGTGTATTATGAATGAGAAAATACAGGTGACCATCTCAGGATGGTAAAGCATGCAGTTAAATTCTTATGCTGAAAAACATTGAAATTGTTATGAAAAGCACTTAGGAATACCTGGGTACTGTTCTGCGTTAGACCTAATCATTTTTTTTATTTTTAAAAAAGGAAGCCTTTAGAGGAATCGTGTCATAGTCAGATGTTTGCTACGTTTGTATTGCTGTCCATGTTTAGTGGACAAGAAAGGGCATATACTTCCGGGTGATTTTAAATAGGAGTGAACTTAGGAACTCTGGCTTCCGAGTAGGTTTCACTGTTGCTGTTACTGCTCGGGTCACGTGGAATACGATGAGCGTGCTCCCCTCTACTCCAGGAGGAGCTCTTCATGGTGGGAGTGAGGGTTTGCTGAGTGGTGACCACACCTGTTCATTCCACAGACTGGAGAGGCATGGCTGGCTGCTCCTTCACCTGGGTTCTGCTGCAGTATTCTGGCCAGTGGGAAGGAAAGCGTTGGCTGCCCAGTGTCAGGGCAGAAAACACCGAGCTGTTCTGCCTGCTGCCGTGTGGAGAAATTAGCTCTTCTCAGAACCGAGAAATAGTAGAATAATAGAGATTTTTAAGCAAAATTAATAGTTTGCTTTTCTAGTTATGTATTTTATTAGCTTCCACATATTAGGTGATTCCCTTTAATTACAGAAACTTATTATTGAGTATTCTTCTGCAAAGTTACTTTTACAGAAATTGGTAACTTTTTATATGTCCACTTCTCTCTATTTGTAATTATACAAGTATTACAATTTCACTTTAGGAGCCACAATTATATAGAATATAGTGAGAGTTTTTATATAATGATTTTTATAGCAGACATCCATATAACCCAAGTGGTGACAACCTAAATAATATTGCTTCAGAAAGTTTGTCTTTGTTCACTTTTTTTGTTACAGCCACTTGTGCTGGAATGATTTATTTACATGTTATTTAAAGTTTCTGTCTCTATTAATCGTCCTGATGCCTAACTGGGGCACTCAGGACTGATAATCAGCAGGCTTTTCTATTTAATTCTGGAAGAACAAGCTGCTTGTGATGACCCAAGAGAGCCACAAGGGAGGCTTGTGAAAGAGGGGTGTTCAGCCAGCTCTAATCCTTGTTTTCAGAAAGGCAGTGTCTTTAAGTGGTCTCTAATTAGTGAATAGATATGGTTGTAAATTCATGTAGACACCTTCATAGGACTGAGATGGTTTGCCTGGCTTCTTTACGTCATTGACTTACATTTCTAGTAAGTGAGGTTTTAATATAAACATCTAAAATGCAGGAAATAGAAAGTGTAGTTGTAAATTATATAATCATTGTGCTATTACTGGTGTGATTTATTGGTATGTTTCTTTTAATATTACTATTAGAAACCTGAATGTTATATGTCATAAGGCGATGTCTACAAAACTGAAGTGTGTTTCTTGGTTTCTTGCTTGCTTGTTTGTTTTCCTGATCGCTTTGTATACATGAGGTGTTTACTGCTCTAAGATAAAATCTTCAGTTTGGTAAAACTGCTTCTACCAGTCACCTAGGAAATATAAGCCAGGGAACAACACACTGATATTTAGGCATACCAAGAGGAAATATATTGCTTCAGAGAACTGAATATAAAACATGATGGTGAAAACACCTGGAAATCAAAAAGAACAGATTTTAGCTATGCTTCTCTTTTTCAAAGAACTTAAGTGCTTAGCTATTATTGTTAGTGCTGGAGAAGTAAGTTGGCAGTGACATTTGAAATATGATAAATAAAAGCCTACAGAATGTCTGCTTTCTACTTTTAGCACTTGTCTGATTCCTTCTACAGAAAGTGCATAATGGAAACTACCGTGGAGTTAATGCAACTCCAATATACCGACCTTAACTTATTGTAATAAATGTATTATCTATTACTGTGTAATGATAAAGCCATGGTTATTGAATCTGCAAAAGTTATTGAAAGAGAGAGACGGGAGCTTTTTGCTGTTATCACCTGTATTATTAATTGGAGATAATTACTGAAGAGCAGCTGGCTGTTGGTTTTAGGGGGCATCAATTGTTCTTCTCACCCAGCTGTTAACTAATAAGGATCGTCAACACATCTGTTTCAACAGCTGGTAATTAACAAAAGCCTAATTGCTGCAACTCTTTTAACATCCAATCTGTGAAAAAGAAGTGATGTAGAAGAATATTATTTACTTGGTGCTTTGCACTTTCGGAGACCAGTTTCCCTTTTTTCTCTTCTTCTTACATTTTTTTTTCTTACTTTGAACACCACTGCCTTTGTATGAAGCATTGAATGGCAGGAGCACACAATATGGTAATCCAGAGCTTAACTTTTCCAGATCTTTGTTGGTGTTTCTTATTGCAACATTTCTTTGCTAACTTAGAAGATAAAATGGATCAAAAGCATTTTGAGTAGTTCCATAGAACAGTTAAAATCCGCAGCAGCGTGCCCTGGGCTGTGCTGCTGTGTGAGCATCCAAAAGGAGACAGGGAAAGACGGAATTCTTTTCTGCCTTCACATGCACAACTCCAAAGCAATTTCCATATTGAGATGCTGAACTCCTCTTTAAACTATTGCACATGTTGACTGGCATAAAGTCAGCTGCAAGGAGCCCTCTCTCCTTCTCTACAAGTTGCTATCTCCTAAAAACATTAGCTTACTTGGTTTAATACCTTTATGTCAACTTGGAGTTTTTAAGAAAACCTATTAGTGTATCTGCAAAATCTTGCTTTACCTACTGTTCTTTAAAATCTGAGTTGATTTTTTTAAAAGTTGTATTGAAGTCAGAAAGCTTTGGGGATTTCTTGTTGTTCGTTACAATGAGTGAATAGAAGATTTGTAGGCTTGGACCTTAACACCAGAATAAAACTATTTCGCAGACAAAAGGACTATAAATTAATATGTTACCTTAAAGCTTTAATACTCTTAATTGTGGTTTGGTTCAGTACAATATATAGTTAATATAGCCTTGACAATAGAGCTTTATATTTATATTTTATAATTTTTATTAATTATGTATCAAAGAAATTTAGTAGCCATTTTATGTTTAATTGTAATGCATATATATACATATATATAAGCTGTCTGAATAATATGAGGTCTATATTAGAGATCACACAATCACATAATCAGGTTGATTGTTCCCTTCAACACCTTTGTGAATTTGAGAATGTTCTGGTGAGTTACATGGCAGTAATTATGATTCTTATTGTAAGAATCTGGAAGGTCCTGAACTAAGGTGATAGTCATGTTCACCTGGTTACCCTTGTGTCTATAGCTTTTTCAGTTGGCAATATTTCTATGCAGGCTGTTCAGTAATTGGTGTTGAAAAGTATAAAAGAAATTCTACCCAGGTGCTTGCCATGGACTGAATTGCAGATTGCATAATTTCAAATTTTTTTTTTTTTTTTGCTGGCAAGACTATTTTAGTTCAGCAGGTGTTCAGGTGATGAAGTGTACAAGAGATGTAAAGCAAAAACATACACGATCCTGAACAAATAAACAAAATTCTACTGGTTAAGAGTCTAACTAAATAGAAAGGTACTACATGTAGAGAAATGTTTATGACTGAAATGTAGAAGAGAATATATTGTCATTTGGGGAAATGTTTGCTTCTTGAGTTTAAATAAGACTTTAATTTTCTCTGTGTGCTCATGTTCTTAGGTGGCACCACAGAGCTTAGTGAAAGGAATGTATCCTGACATGAGAGAAGACAATAGGCTTTGTTAGGAACCTACATGCTAAGCATTCGCTCTACCACTAAGCTACACTCCCAGCCTAGGAACCCACACTCTGGCTCATACTTTTTTTTTTAACACTATTCTTTTCTTGAGGAAATTAACCTCAAGAATAAGTGTTGTGGTTAGAACAAAATTCACTTATTTAATAGACACTCACTGAGGATCATTGTCAGAACACAGTCTAAGAATGGAGTCCTGTGAGAATTTTGAGTGCTTGTGAGAAAACTCCAAGAAAATAAGACAAATGTCTTGTGACCTCAGTTTCCTCAAAAACATGGAGTTGTTCTTGGAATGTGCTTTTGTGTCTCTCCCAGGTGTAGTGGATAGGAGTGAGTTCATTTTAGATTATTCATTACAACTGGCTACTGTTTTTTGCTTACATGCATCTATGGAAAAACATGTTTTTGTCAAGTGTGGCTTGTCCTTATGATTGTACAATTTACTCAGATGATTCTTCTTAACCCTCAGAGTATAAATTGTCTGATACTCCAAATAAAGTTGGCTATTGCATGAAACTTTAGTCTGCACCATTTTTAGTACCCCACTGTCATGCCACCAACTAGAGTGGTAAACGGGTTATATATCAAATCATATTAAATGATAATTAGATTATATATGAAACTGTGAATTTTCGGTAATTTTGTACGTGTCAGTAAGAATAACTTTCAGAAGGATAGCCAAGAAGTCTCAGGGTCCAAACATGTAACTAATGTCTAATTATCAACAAACATAAGGCCATAGTTAGTATTTCATGAAGTAGGATTCATTAAATCAAAAAGATACAAGGAAGAGACATATCCTTCACAGAATGAGTTAACATGCACATAAGTGGTTAAAAACAAAACTTTTTAAATTTCTTATAGCTTAAAAACAAAATTCCCCCACTGAAACTAAAAGGCAAACTACACATCTGAACAAGTGAATAATATCTGAAATATATAATAAACTCCACTTAATAAAACAACCTGATAAGAAAGTAGGCAATAGATATTGGCAGTGAAGATAAACATCAGCAGTAGATGTTCAACATCACTGGTGATCAGATACATGCTGAGAATACGTTATCCAAAATGCAGAAGATGATGAGCACTAAGTGTGTGTAGAAAAAGTACTTTGAACACTGCTGACAGGACTGTAAATTAGTCTAACTGGCGCAAAATACAGGGTAGAGATTCCTCATAATTTAAAAACAAAACGGCCACTTGGTCTCGCAGTCTTCTGGGTGTATATCCAAAGGGAATGAAGTCATTATGTCACAGACATCTGCACTCCCACACCTTGGTGATATTACTCGCAAAAGCCAAGACATGAAAACACGTGTAGTATCTATCAGCCAATGAGTGAATAAAGAAAAAGTGGTAAATATACATAATGGAATACTGCTCGATCATAAGTTCCTGTCATCTCTGAAGACATGGGTGGAAGTAGAGTGGGCTAATGTTAAGTGAATTAAAACAACCTAGATATCCCTCAACTGAAGAATGGATAAAGAAAATGTGGTACAGATACACAATGGAGTACTACTCAGCAGAGAAAACCAATGAAATCATGAAATTCGCAGACAAATGGATGGAACTAGAAAATATCATCCTGAATGAGGTAACTGAGACTCAGAAGGACAAACATGGTATGTACTCACTCATAAGTGGATACTAGATGTAAAGCAAAGAATAATCAGACTACAACCCACAGCTCCAGAGGATCTAGCTAACAAGGAGGACCCTAAGAGGGACACATGGATTGCCCGGGGAAGAGGAAAGAAGTAGATGAGATCTCCATGAGTAAACTGGGAATGAGGGGTGGGCAATGGAGGGTAGGGGATAGGGAATGAGAACATAAGGGAACGGGATGGTCGAGCTTGAACAGGGATGGAGTGGAAGAGCAATGAAAAAGATACCTTGATAGAGGGAGCCATCACGGGGATAGGGAGAAACCTGGTGCTAGAGAAGTCCCCAGGAATCCACAAGGATGACCCCAGCTTAGACTACTAGCAGTAGTGGAGAGGGTGCCTGAACTGACCTACCCCAGTAATCAGATCAGTGAATACCCTAAGTGTCATCATAGAGCCTTTCTCCAGTAACTGATGGGAGTAGATGCAGAGATCCACAGCCAAGCACCAGGCCAAGCTCCAGGAGTCCAGTTGAAGACAGAGAAGAGGGATTGTATGAGCAAGGGGCATTAAGATCATGATGGGGAAACCTACAAAGACAACCAAACCAAACTAGTGGGAACTCATGAACTTTAGACCAACAGCTGAGGAGCCTCCATGGGACTAGACTAGGCCCTCTGCATCAGTGAGACAGTTGTGTAGCTTGATCTGCTTAAGGGGCCCCCCTGGCAGTAGGATCAGGATCCATCTCTGGTGCATTAGCTGGCTCTTTGGAACCCACTACCTATGGTGGGACACCTTGCACAGCCTTGATGTAGGGGGAGGGGCTTGGACCTGCCTCTGCTAAATGCACCAGGCTGTGCTGATTCCCTGTGGGAGGCCATACCTTGTTGGAGGAGGGAATGGGGGATGAGTTGGGGGAGGGAAAGGCTAGAGAGGCAGGAGGAGGGAAGAGAAGGGGATCTGTGGTTGGTATGTAAAATGAATAAAAAAGCTCCTTAAGAATAAAAAAAAATCACAAATGCCTTATAATCTTGTTCAAGTATTCCACTTTCTTTATGTAAGCTTATGTCATATACTTTATTGATTATTATTAACATCATATTTTAATTATTTATTTTATTTTTGAGATTATATAATTTCCCACCTTTCTTCCTTCCAAACGCTCCCATATACCCCTCCTTACTCTCTTTCAAATTCATGGCCTCTTTTTCACTATTTGTTGTTATATACACTTATGTATATGCATATGCATTCCTAAAGATACAAATATAGCCTGCTCAGTCTGTATACTACTACTTGTGTGTATTCTTCAGAGCTGCCCATTGATGTTGAGAACCAGTTGGTGCGGGCTTCCCTAAGACCACCGCTCCACTCTCAGCACTCCTTAGTTGCCTATAGTTCTTGCTGTGGGGTTGAGGCCTCTTGGGCTTTCCCTGGCCCCTTTGGCATGCCCATTGCTGTCACCTTGTTCAGTTCACATATGGGCAGTCATGTTGGGGAGACTTTGTGTGTATGGCTTCTGACATATCGAGGAGACAGTCTCACAGGAAACCCCCTGATCCCCTGGTTCTTTTCCTCTTTTCGGCCCCTCTTCCACAATGTTCCCCGAGTGTTAGTTTCAGGAGTTCCTCTGTAGATATATGTGGTGATATTTTATCTGTGCTGAAATGTGATATTTTATTTGTATGTTAATAAACAAAGCTTGCCTGGAGACCAGAGATCATAGTCAGCCATAAACAGTAGTCAGGCGGTGGTAGCCCACGCCCTTAATCCGATCACATGGCAGGCAGAGTCTCTGTGTGTTCAAGGACACAGCCAAGCGTGGTGACCATGCCTTTAATCCCAGTACCAACCATAGAGACCTGGAGGTCTGTGTGGACAGGCAGTGATGAGGAAGTGAGGTGGCTGGGCTTAGAGCCAATGAGGAGGCAGAACAGGAAGGCAATAAAGGCGCAGGTTAGACAGGAAGAGGCTCTCTTGGGAAGCTCCGGTGATGTGGTCAGCTAAGGTTAGTTGGCGGCTTTGCTCTGATCTCTACAGCTTGTACCTCTGCATTTGGCTCTGTGTTTCTTATTTAATAAGACTGTTTAAAAATTTGTCTGCAGATGTATTTATTGGGATTGATCTCCACAACTATGCATTTAAACACCTGATTTTTAAAGCACCAATTTTTGCCTAGTGTTTAGAGCATAGTGGTTAAGGGGAGAGGGGGACTTTGGAACCCAGAGTACTGTTGTTCAAATCTAAGATGGTCTTTTAATAAAAAACCCAGAGCCAGATATTGGGGTAAAAGCTGAAATATCGGAGAAGCAGGCCACAGTCACCACCAACTCCTCAGCCTGAAAAAGCCTCAGCTGATAGGCCTCTAGCCAAATGAGCTTCTTCAGCCAAAAAGGCTTCTAATTCCTGTCCCCTCAGTCCTTATATACCTTTCTCTGCCCAGCCATTTAGGGCATGTGTACTTCCCAAGTACTGGGATTAAAGGTATATGCCACCACTGTCTGGCTCTGTTTCTAATCTAGTGGCTGGCTCTCTCCTCTTATCCTCTGGCAAGCTTTAGTGGGGTACACAATATATCACCACAGAGTATTGAATTCAAATTCTTGTTCCACCACTTAGTAGCCAGCTGACATTCTGTAAGTTACATAGCAATCTTCTCATTTGTGAAATGGAAATAGTAGCTACCATTATGGTGCATTATAAGAAATAAGTAAATGACTCCATAGAACATTGTTTGCTGTGCAGTATTTTCATTTTGTTATGGGTGTGTATAAAATTATAACATATTATGATGATTTGGAAAACTTGGATTTCTTTCTATATCCTTTTTCTTGTTGCTAAAGTATCCACACCGTTAATAATGCTATTCTCTCTTATTTTCCTCCCTTCCAAAATAATAGAAATAACATTTATCCCTTCAACAAAAGCATTCAATTTCCTACCATGTCAAATTCAATAACGTCTTATACTTTAAGTCTTTTATAAACTTCATAATATTGAGTCCTGTGCACTGCACAGAAGCTGTATAGCCAAGAAAGGGGATAGAGCAAAATGTGCCTGAGAAAGCAAGGCTGTCTTTTTCTTCTTTAAAATTCTTTTTTTTCCATTTAATTTATTTTATTTTATTTTACAACATAATTCAACTTTACATATCAGTCATAGGTTCCCCCGTTCTCCCTCCTCCCGCCCCGTCTCCCCCCCCCCCCCCCGCCCACCCCCATTTCCATCTCCTCCGAGGCAAAGACTCCCCCGTGGATTGAGATTGACCTGGTGGACTCAGCCCAGGCAGGCCTAGCCCCCTTAAAATTCTTAATATATTGCACATAATTAATAAATGGTGTGTATGTATGATCTTGGTCCACAATAGTTTTCTTGGTAGAGATACTTCAGATCATAAGAAAACTCAAACAGCTTCACAGAGACTTATCATCTTTTGGTCTGAGTCACAAGATGTTAAGCTTATAAAGCAGAGTGATGCTGAAAATTTATTTTCTTCACCTGTTTAGTAGATATTCACTACCTACTCAACACCTAACTCACCAGGTTTGTGATTTGGCTTTTTTCCTACTATTTATTCAATGATAGATCATTAAAGCATTTTTATATGCTGGCTACTAGTTTATGTATTTCATTGGTTTTATTATATTTTATTAGTATTAGCACCTTGAGGTGAAAAAAATGGAATATTAGGTTGCCTAATGAGACTACTTGCAAGAAGGGAGCCAGGATGCCTCCCAGGTTCCTGGTTCCACAGACCTTGCCAGGCTGTGCTTCTAGCATGCTTCTCTCTAGATTTTCTATCTCAGTTCTATGAATTGTGCTTCCAGCTCAAGAATCAACTTCAGTTATTAATACTATAGTTTCTGTTTCTACCACAGTTGCCTATTTTCTCTCTGATGTCAGATCACCTCATAGATCATTGAACAGTGCATATATTATTCTCTTTGAATGAAGGACTCAATTCTCTCCATTTTGGTCAGTCAAAAGGCATGACATGAGGGTAAAGTAACCACTAAAAATGCTCTAAAGCGCATTACACAATGTAGTGAGCAAACAAATTCTGTATCTGAGGGGGGGGAAATGTAAATGAAGTCTCAGTTTTATCATTTTGATAAAGGCTTTTAATTTTTAGGCTATTTTTGCCAGCATTTTAGTTACATGTTATCTACTAAGTTTTTAATCTGCTTGCAAGTTTGAGAGCTCAAATCCTAGCTGACTGTAGTCATTGCTTGAACAGTCATCTAAATTCATCTTTAAAGACACACAAGAAGATGTCTCGAGATATTCTCATAGTTATAACAGAGTTCAGTATATTTCTGGTTATTCTGTAAAAATGATTATTTTAAAAATTAGCATACTCTTAAATTATGTCATGTTAAAATGTGGTCTTGTAATGTAAAATAAACAATGCTTTATGAATATTTGTATTCTAGTTTCAGCTTTCTTTCTAATTAGCTGTGAAACCTTGGACAAGTTCCAAATGTTTGCAATAGCAACAATTTCCTTATCATGAAAACAGAGGACTGTGTTACCTCTAAGACGCTTCCCAAATCTGCATCCTGACTCAATTTAATTTGTACATCATACTCCTTTATTTAGTAGATATCATGAAGACAATCAACTGCCTCTGCTCTGTCATGAAAAGAGGTTTGCATTAATGATCTTGGTGATACCAAAGGAAGGCTGAACTATTTCAGACTATAACTATTAAAAACACATTGAAACCAAACATAAAAAGATTTTAAAGTAAGATAAAGATTGTTATCCACAATAGCAAAAGTAAATATTGTTCAGTTCTGTGAACAGTATAATCCTGCCTTTGTCTACCATTCTAAATTGCTAGAAAGACTTACTAAAACAGTGGATTTCCTTTCTAATATAGTAAATGGCTGTCCTGTTTCAACCACAGCACCCAAAATAGGTATATACATTAGCACTAGGCTGCCAATCTTTATTATTATTATTATTATTATTATTATTATTATTATTATTATTTCAGGTATTATAAAGGGACACAATGTGGAAAATGCATTATGATGAATCTGGTTGTCAGTGATTCTGTTACCTAATGATGATTTGATTCATTGTTTCACCTGGAAATAACGGGGATTATCCTATAGATGGTTTGAAAGGATAGACTGTATAGTGTCTTCCAACACTTGGCACCATCTCATCCCATGAGATAACAGCTAACGTCCTTCCAAGATGGAAGCTTTGAGATTGTTTCAGTGAAATCACAAAGTGTTGTGATTTCTTCACAGAATGTATGAATATACACACCATAGGACCCAGAAATTCTGCTTCTAGGCTGTCACTCAAGAAAAATGACATATATGCAGATATTTAGAGCAGTTGTATTAATGACTTCAAAACGAAAGTAAAACATCAATCAATTGGTGAATAGATAGTCACATCATGGTTCGCAGTGTAGCATTGTTCACTGATTATAAAGGAATGAACTACTGGAACATGCAATAATGTAGATTAATCTCAAAGTATGTTAAGTAAAATAAGCTAGAATTAATGGCTATATGTCTTTTACATCATCTAAGAAGGCAAAGATATAGGGACAGAGGTTAAGTATAAAAGGAGGCAAGTGACCGCATTGGTGTGCAATGAGACATTTGGAGGTAAGGGGAGTGCTTTATATTTTGAGCGTGATGCTTGTCACATGACCATATGTGTTGGTCAGAGTTTACAGAAGCGACCAGATGTGGTGGCTCATGCCTGTAGTGGCAGCATGGAAAAACTGAAGAGAAGATTGCCTCAAGTTCAAGACATGGACTGCACTATGTGTTACAGAACAACCTTACCAAGGTTCTTACTCTGCCTCATAAAGACACATATAATATGTTTGAAATCATTGAGTTTAACTTTCCGGAAATTATAACTCAGGAAGCCCAATTGCTAAAATCTGTGTGTATTCTTACTTGATGTCATATATATGTTTCACTTTCATGAAATTTGACCTAAAAATAAGACTATAGGTAGAAAAGGTACAAAAATACAAACGGTAAAACATATATATAAGGATATAAGTAAAAACAAAAATTTTTAAACATAGAAATGAGTTTATTTTGAATGATTTCTCCTAGTTTGCAGGGCTATCTCACCTATAGTTATGGAGTACATAAGGCTAAAACAACCATTCAAACTTCTTAAATTTAATTACAGAATAAATCTGTTAGAGTTCCTTAGCCCAGATAGAAAACAAACTAATATCTTGTTCCTAAGCTTATATGCAAATATCCAGACTGCTGCATGCTTTTGTAATTTTCCATTATTAAAATAGAAAAGTTACATTATCCAGTGTTCATTTTCATTACACTAATTAATTTTCTCATAATTGTGTTTTTATTATTTTTCTTATTTACTGCATTCTTATGCAAGAAACTAATTCCACTGAATCATATGCATTCAACAAAATGCTAAAACTCCAGAATTTAAATTACTTTTAATTATTGACAGTGTAGTTTTCAAGGTTTGAAACATTTGCATGTTCACTGTCAAAGATAATTTAAACTGAAACATAGTATTTTCATGCAAATTGAACTTTGAATAAATAATAGTAAAACTTGACTTACTAATAATAATAAAATATTTAAAGTAATGTTCAACTCTTTTTAACATTTAAAACTTGTGGAAATGATGGTGAGAACATGGAAAATTATTTTAAAATTACAACTTTGAACCCTACCAAAATAAAAATACAGATAACAATTCACTGCAAAAAGCTAAGAGAAAATACCTTAAAAGTTTATGCTACAAAATACTGATAAATCTATAAGATATAGCAAAGTTTACCTTGTTCCAAATATCGCACAATATATACATACATAAAAACGCCACCAATCCTGCTAAGATGTAGAATGATGATGGTTTATCAGTTAGAATAAACTCAATTTAATATTTTGTAGACTTAGTTGCCTATGTGTTAAGATAATATCCTTGAGCAAAGTATATCTAGCTATGAAAGCTGCCATCAATCTACTTTTTAGGGAAAAATTTTCCCTTGCAGCAAAGGAATTGAAAAGGTTAACTGATATCTGTAAGAATCAGGTCATAGTTTTGTGTATCAAAGATGGCTTGACAACATACTTCAAATTTTCTGAGTTTTACTGTTAATAAAGTTAAAAGAAAATCTAGTGAGATCAGGCATTGGAGTCACATTAAATTTGTATCTGAAATACCCATTGTGCTTATCTCTACTCTAGACACTTCTCTGAACCCATGTTCCACATTCTCAATTCTGTGTATAAAGTTAAACATTGCAGAAGGGCATATCTGATAATACAGATAAAATAAGGTTGAAGCTTAGTAACTAGCCAAGTTAATACACTTACTAAATTTTGTCTTTAGTATGTCTGTTGCCCATATATTTCTACTGTTTTTGTGGAGAGCTGTGATTGCTAAAAATATGGCTAGAATTTTAAACTAACAAAGGGTTTAACTCATATTCACACTTCACCCTGTGTTTTAACATGCCAAAACTAATATTTGCAGGCAAAATTACTATCAATGCAGCAAGCCAGAGAAACTGCAGTTGAACAGTACAAAAGGCTGGAAGAAGAAATACAGACATTACGAGTTTACTACAGGTAAAAATTTTATACTTCAGTTCAAGTAAATATTGTTTGAGAAACTCCTGTACCTGATACTGTAATTGTGGCTGAAGAAACTCCTCAATTAAATTAAACTCTGGGGATTTAAAGCATTTTATAGCATTTAAATTACCTAGAATATTTATTTTTTACCTTTCATTCCTACATTTGGTAACATTTCAGTTTATACCGTTAAATTTACATAACTCATTAAATAATCAGTTGTCTAAGTGAAGCCTGGTTAGTTGAAGTATTTGCTCATCTAAATGCCACCTCTAAAATTATGTGTGTGCATATAAGTGTGTATGTGTGTGTGCATGTGTGTAAATAGATACATAAGTAGATAGATAGACACGTATGTATACAAAATGTATGTATATAACATGAGCTTTCACTTTTTACGAAATGCTATGAGAAATTTCTATGGAAATGTCACTTAAAATGCTTAACAAAATTATTTCATTTCTTTTCTAGGACTAGTTATAAATAGTGCATACTATATTTTAAGGATAAATAATTGTTTTATGATACTTTGTTTCAGGTTTCTTTGGGGTGTATGAGAGAAGTATTTTGAGTTAAATGTAAAATACTGTGTTTCCATGATGGACAGTGGTAAAAGAAATTGTTTGATGTATAATGTCCTGTTTAATTCTTGACTGCTAAGTCTAAAGCTACCTTAAGTCTGAAGTGTGAAAAGCCATTGAGGCTCTGGGTTAAACTTTAATTGGATTTTTCTCAGACTAACATTGTAAAATGCCTAAAATATAATTCAATCAAAATAAATTTTAATTAATTGCTATTATAAAAATATTATATCATGATATATATGCTTCATTATTAATGTATGAAATAGCAGCAAACCTAGCAGTGCATATATTAATAACTGCAACTTCTTATTAATAATGTTCATGGATGCTACTTGGGTATAATTGCAAGTGCTAGGGAATAAAACACCAGTCATTTTTGACAGCACAGATGTCTCAAGCATTGTGTTTGTTACCTGCATTGACAGTTCATGAAAACAAAATTCTAATACCTTCCCAGAAAAAAAAAAAAAACCAAAACTAAGAAACCCTGCTTTAAGGAAGTGTCAATGACATCTGCATTAGTTGGTTATTTTTGTGGCTTGAATTGTATTCCTCCCCCTAAAACTAGGCTAAACTTCCATAACATCTTAATGTGAGCTTATTTGAAATATGGTCATTACAGAGGGAAACTAGTCAAAATGTCATTTGTGTGAGCTTTAATCCACTATGACAGGCGTTTTTATAGGAAAGAGGAAACGTGTATATTGAGTCAGATAGAACTGAGGAAATACATCATGAAAATACACAGGCAGAGGACAGCCATATAGCAGAAATGATGCAAAAGATTGCCACCAAAATGCAAACACTAAGTGTGTCTGGGAAGATTAACAGTCGGCGCAGAGAGGAGAGTCCACCTGACATGTGATTTCAGTCTTCTTGTGTCCATAACCATCCAGTTTGTAGTACTTTTTTACAACACCCATGGAAGATGCCACATGTGTGGGGGCAGTTAATTTGCTTCTCCAATTGTGGTCAGTGTCTAGGGAAAGTGTACAGGTAGACAAACCCTAATGGTAAAAAAAAAAAAAAAAAAAGGAAAAATCTTGCTATCCTATTTTTTTGTTGTTTGAATAGCAAAATGAATAGTACAGTGTTTGTATGGGTTTTGTACTTTCTTAACTATAGCTATCATTAGACTCAATTTAGTTAGTCAATAATAAACCCTGGTTTAGTTTCTAGTACCCACAATGAACAACTTACAACGGCCTATAACTCCAGTTCCAAATAAAAGGACATGCTCTTCTGACCTCCCAGGTCACCAACACAACTGTGTATGTGCATAAATGCAGGCGCACACACATACAGAAAGTAAAAAGGACTAAATTAGCTTTTAAAAGAATCACCTTAGGATCTACTAAATCTAAGAGTCATGTAACCTCTTCTAAACAGAGTTAACAGTTACTACCTTAAAGATACACTTTCCACATGCCTTCTCATTGCTGCCTTTTACAATTACCAACACACTGGTCTTGCACAAGTGAACCTCACCTTTCTGCTTTCTTCTAGAGTTAGGAAGAGGTGGGATTTAGACTGTCTGCAGAACAGGAAGATGTCCAGACAGTGATCATCAGAGGCAGGTGTGAAAGAGATAAGAGCAACTGTAACAATGGGTGAATATAATATTCACAGTTCATTGTGTGAAAATATGAAACTGTCAAAACTAAAGATGGGACCAACCAATTAATCAGGATCCAGCTGGTAATATATACCATGAGCTCATATGGTTTATTGCTTACTAATTAGGAATATAATATAATCAGCTATTCCTGTATATTAGCACAAAAGACAAAAAATTGAAATGATTTAATATTGCAAAATTACAGGAGAAAATGATGGAAAATAAGGAGACTAATGATATTACCCAAAAGATGAAAGGTAGTCTAAACTAAAATAGATCAAAATTTAAAGTTGAAGGGACCTGTATACTGAAAGAGAGAAAATGAAGGATCAAGAAACCATAAATCAACAGGAGATCACAGCGTATGTATCAGTGTGCTTACCATAAAGCCAAAATATTTAAAAAAGATCTAATAATAGATGAACGGGGCTCAATCTAGTGGTTCACACCTATAATCTCCACACGTGGGAGGCTGAGACAAGAAGATTACCATGAGTTCAAGGCCAACTTGGACTACAGAGTAACAGCCTATATAGTACCATTTTCTTAAAATAAAACAAATAAATAGGGGCCAGTGAATAGAGGTGTTTACCGCCAAGCCTGTATTCAGTCCTTGGAGTCCATATCAAGGAAGGAGTGAATCAGTTCTCACAAGTTGTCCTCTGACCTCCAAACACACACTGTGAAATGCACAGACACACACACACACATTAATGAAAATAATAAATAAATAAAAGAATAAATAAATAAATAAAAGAATAAATGCTAAAAGAGGGTTATATCAGAAGTATCAAAAGAAGAAACCTGTCCAGTTATCATTCACAGGAAAATACTTAAGGAAGTTCATGTGACAAGATTCATGTGGCTATCAGAATACAAAAGGTACCAGGAACCTTCATGAAGTGCTAATAAGAATGCAAAATGGTGTAGCTGCTATAGAAAACAATATGGCAATTCTCTAAAGTCAAATATAGAATTACTGTGTGTTCTGCCCTTCAGTATATACAAAAGAGATGAAAAGGATGATTCCAGCAGGTACTGTTATAACAATGTGCACAGCAGCATATTCTCTCAGTAGACACAATCCATGTAACTATCAACAGACAAATAAAGAAACAAAATATGGCAGCACTCATCTTTCTATGTAGAATAGAATATTATTCAACTCTGAAGTGATGTGTGCTGTGGGTCGGATGTCTTTCTGTTTGCTGTGGGATGTGTGTTGCTGTGATTGGTTGATAAATAAAGCTGCATTGGCCTATGGCAAGGCATCTTAGAGGCAGGTGAGAAATCCAAGCAGATACACACACACACACACACACACACACACACACACACACACACACACA
>CABHPQ010155371.1:0-21623 GCA_902168405.1 Peromyscus aztecus
CACACACACACACACACACACACACACACACACACACACACACACGGAAGGAAAGAGGAGGTAGACTATTTGGAAAGAGAAAAAGGAGTTTGCCAGTAGAGGGAGGGGCTCAGAGAGAAGTAGCCAGATGAATCTGGTCAAAAGTTAAAATATAAAAAATATATAAAAATATGTAAAATATAAAAAAGAAAAAGAAAGAGGACCACTTCTGAGTCCTGGACCTTTCTGTTCATGTCAGTTGGATTACATTTATTGGGGTCAAAAATCAAAACTTGTCTGTGCATGCATTGTCCTTCTCAAATGCAGGACAAAGTGCTTTGGGGGCCATCAGGAAGACAGGGAGGATTATTCTTACTAGGTTCTGTCCGGGGCAGGGTGGAGGGGGTCTTTGAAAGCCAAGGCTTACTGCCCAGCTCTCTGTTTGCCTCAGGGAGGTTGGACTCGTCCTGGCTCTGTGCAGCTGCAGCCAGAGGGCACCACAGGAAATCATGATTATCAAGGCTCTGAGCTTTGTTCCTGTTCTCACACAGCCTGGACATGCCAGGAGAGATGGGGTGGGGGCGGAGAAAGAGGAAGAAAAAAAAACAGGAAGTGAAGTGGGGGAAGGAAATGATAGAGAAAACAGCCACTTTGGAACATCCTCCATGAGAGAGTGTTTTCTGAGCCGACTGTGGAGCTGGGAGCTGTGTTTTTGGAAAATAGGGTGTGGTATAAATGAGGAAGAGGGTCCTGTGGGTGCGTACCCATAAATTCTATTTCCAGCCCTAGAGCCTGGGCTGTCCAACACAAGGCTGGGTGTAAACACTAAAGAGAGTGAATTTCCAAAGGGCCAGAGGGGGAGGCCATTTTCCCCACCTCTTGGCAAAGCGTGTGAGGCCAGGTGAAGCCAAGAAGGTTCTAGAAACAAGAGAGAAGCTCCTGAGGTGACGGTGACCAGACATCAGGAGAGCTTTCCCATGTCCCCCCACCACCTGTTTTCTCCCAACCACTTCCAAATTATTAGTGATTCAGGAGGCATAAGTGAATGTCACTCACCCAAAGAGCTAACTTCAACTGGATAACCTGGAGCTTCGGAACACTAAGTTTTCACTGCATGGCTATGATCCTGCCCTGATGTTTTCTATCCACTTGGTTCACTCTGATACTTAAAAGACGCTTCCAGAAGCTCCGCATCTCCAAATACATACCATTAAACATCACATCTCCTGGTGAGCTCAACAACTTCACAGAAATAGTCCTACTATTCAGGAGAGGGTCACAGGGCCCACTGCTCCCTGAGTGACTGTTGACAGTTAATGGTTACTGCTGAGCGAGTGTCATTTTCTTCTGTGGTCTGGTCATTGGTTAAATGGTCCATGATTCAGTCAAGGAACACCCACCCATGCTCTTCATAAGCAAGCCTAATTCAAGTCAGTGGGTCTCTCTGTCTCTGAATGTCTCTGTCTCCCTCTCACACACACAAATACATGAAGTGGGACGGGGGAGAGGGCTTATGGGGAAGAGGATTTCCATGGAAGACCAAGGAGGAGGACAGAAAGTAACGGGGTGGGATTGAAAGGGACCAAAATTCACCACAGACAGGTATGAAACTATCAGAGAGCAAAAATGCAAGAATTTAATGTGAAGGGTTAATGATGAGACATTTGTAGGAAGATTATTAACATTATCAGTGTTTGACAGTATACACACACACACACACACACACACACACACACACAAAACCTAATAATATTTAACTACTCTTCATTCTCCCATGGGCGTGAGGAAGGAGCAAAGAACACAGAATCCTTAACAAACACATTCACAAGTCCCCCGACTCCAGTGGTTCCCCTTAACTAACTGGCTGTGCATCAGAGAAGTTACTAGAAAGTACAGCCCAATCCGGAAAACGGAACTGGGAAACTCGCGTCTGTGAATCTAGGAGAAGGAACTGGGAAGCTCGCATCTGTGAATCCAGGAGAAGCCCCACCCCTTCTTGTTTCCTAGACATGATCACAAAGACCCAGTGAGGATTGTCTCAAGGTCTGACATTGAATGGCCTTCTGGGGAATCTGTCCTGGATTCTGTAAATCATTTTCTTAATATCCAAACAAACTTGGGATAACCCTGTGTAAGCTTGTCTTTGTGAGGAAGCTAAGCTCTTTGAAGTAGCAGCTCATGGTTGACTGTGAGGACCAAACGTCCACAAGGGAGAACAGAGATGAGGAGAGGAGAGCAACATCAAACCCTTCTCCAGAGCAACACGAGCTAGCATCCCACTCTACTGATTTGCTTCTGACCCTCGGGTTGTGGACACCATGGCAGCCTATGGTGCCGCACATAAGCAGGAGGGTCACCGCTCCATAGCACACGCTGACCAGGAATGTGTTTTTCAATACCATAGCCTTTGCTCAGCTTGAAAGAGTTACAAAGAGAGCCGGGTGGTGGTGGCGCATGCCTTTAATCCCTGCGATTAATCTTGAATTGCAGAAGCAGGCAGGTCTCTGTGAGTTCGAGGCCAGCCTGGTCTACAGAGTGAGTTCCAGGAGAGGCAGAGCTGTTTCACAGAGGAACCCTGTCTCGAAAGACAAACAATCAAACAAACAAGCAAACAAAAACAAAAAGGAAAGAGTTACAAAGACCATTTAATAAACTGGGGAAGCCAAAATCTAGAAATGTGAAAAACTTCATCCAGGGTCACAGGACAGTTAAGTCTTGACAGGTAGAGTCTAACTGACGGCATCCAATGCAGTGACTTTCTCACAACATCCCCTCCCTCCTCTCTGGAGAAGGAGCTGGGGGCCAGCGGCCGACAGGTGTACGTCTTCTACTCTGAGAGCCTGTGATGGAGGAAGGACAGGCTAGAAACACACAGAAGCACAGGGGAGAAAGACCATAGCACCACAGGCCCAAGAAAACACATTTGGACCTCTATCCAGATGTAGAGAACCCAAAGGCCAGCCTGGGAGTGGTCTTCTTCAAAATTCCCCATTCTCCAAAGCAGAGTGAGGTCTCCAGTTCAAGGTGCTCCGTCTGACATTTTCCCCACAGCAGCAGGCGTGGGGACAGAACAGTGTAAAGAATGAAGAGGTACAGCTAGACAAAACGGTGTCAAAGCAGGGACTTACTGTGCATTAAGCTTTGATTATACATCTTGTCACCCCTTAAAGTCCCACAGAAATCCCATTGGCTTGGAGTTGCTTTGTCTGTTTTCCAGTTGAGAAAACTGAGATACATCATGGCTTAGCCTTTGGTCTAAGGGACTCAGTGTTTAAGAGCTAGGGGTCAATTTATGAACTCGGACACTCTGACTGGAATTCTTGCTTTGAAGCACTTCCTAAAACTCCCTCTCAAAGCAGCTATATTAAAGGGCAAAAACACTGGAAAGAACTAAATAAAAACAAATCCCTTAGGAACAGAGGACACTTCATTCAGAAGGGAAGGAGGAGGCAGTAAAGCTCTCCCGGGCAGGGAATGCCACGAAGTGCTCACAGCTGACTGGGAGAATTTAGTCCCCGATCCCTCTTGGCTGGCAGCCCGCTGGGGTCAGCCAGCACCAGTAAATGGCATCCTGGTCTTGGTGTTTACATAGCCCCACTCATAGGAGAAGGAAGTGGTTGGGCCCCGGAGGCCTGAGATGGATCATCAGAGTGGGTGGAAGGGATGATGATGCCTCGGGAAGTCAATCCCCAAGGCCCAGAGGATGGAGCGGCTGGGGCTGGCAGGTGGGCAACTCTCAGCTCACAGTCCCCAGGCTAATGGCATATACTCCCCCAAGGATTCCTGGAGGCCTAGTTTCAATCTCCCCAAAAGAAGAAGGGACGAGGCAGGACAGAAGCCATCTCTTGCCATTTCACAGATGCTGAGAGTAAAGCCCCAACACCACCAACCCTGGGATAACTTACAGTAATAATGACAAGAACAGCAGCTGCCCTTAGTCGGCAGTCTGTCCTACATCAGGAAGTAAGCTGGATGCTTTGTGTAGATCACTATTCCAACTCTTGGAGGTCTGCATGCATATTCCTACTTCGTAGTTGAGATAACTAAGTAATTTCATAAAGGTCAAAGGTAGCAGACTATGAGAGGCACTGTTGATGTGACATGTCAGCATACTGGCTCACTAGCCACATTAGAAACAAATGGTTAAAGGAACTGCCCATATGATAAACTGTAACCAACTTCCTAGCTGTTAGAGTATCCTGCACAGGACTTCACAAAATCTGTGGCCCACCCTGCACAACTATGCTCAGTGATATTAACCACTTCTGTGTATATAGGTCGAATATAATTACCGTGTCCTTATGGTCTGTCAACAAAACTTTGATGTTTCCAAGAACAAAAGGTAGTCCCGCTGGTAATACGGCTGGGACAAATGACAGAAGTCAGGACTGACCCAGACACATCAGGACACACGGACCCCTGAATGCAATTCAGACTCACAATGGGCTGGTCATTCTTATGTCCAGTTCCACAGGAATTCTGCTGGACAATTCCTCCACTCCCCAATCCACACAAACCCTCCTCGGTAACAATTCTTCCTCCCTTTCATCCTGGAGTTTATAAGGCCATGCATCATGAGTTCCAGGCAGTCATGTGATTGGAGAAGTAAGACGTATGACGGGACTAGGTTTGGCAAGTTACCTGAGGCAGGCTCCTAGGTTCCTTGTATCCTGGCCATCCACAAATTGAACCATTGTTTGTTTGTTTATTTGTTGTTGTTGTTTTTTTTGATGATAAACTCTTCCTCCAGAACTGAGGGTCTGGTAGTGGCTCTAGAACCTTAGACACTCAGGCCACCGGATGAGCTGGCTGCTATAGTAGACATGACTATTCTGCCTAAGTTCACCAGATAGAGTTTCCTTTGAGATCAGTATATAACTCCACAAGTCCTAGCCTTCCCCTCTTCAAGCAAAATCCAACCCTGCCTGGAGGGTGAGCAACTGTAGTTTCTCTGCCTGTCCTGGGCCAGAGGAGAAAGGATTCATCACTTAAGGATAAGGAGCAGGGTTTTTTTTCTTTCTTTCTTTCTTTCTTTTTTTTTTTTTTTAATCTTCCCCAAGAACCCTCCTTCTTAAGAATCTTAGGCTAAGATAAGAAAAGTACCTGCTTTTTTTTTTTTTTTCTGAAACCAGGAAATCAGTCATGAATTCAACCCACATATCAATACAGATAAAACGTAATACTAACTAGGGAGCAACAGCCATCCATCCATGCTTTGAAGGGACTCAAGTTTCTAGAATGTATCCAGGGGATATTACAGACAAGGGATTGGCTGAGCCCCAAGGAAAGGTAGCTCTGAGCAGGCCCTGTCTCTGTACAGGGCTCCAGGACTTATCTGAGGTAGCACACAGTGTGGCTGTTCCCTATTTGCACAGGGACATACTATGTGCATGTTCCCTAATTCAGAGGAGATGTCTGTCCTATTTACCACAAGTCATCACCTGTCGCCATGGCTCTGTGGTGGGAACCTCATGACTACTGCTCTGGATCCTTTCCCGAGACTCAGATCAGCCTTTCTGGCCATAGCGGTGCATCTGTTATCCCACACCACCACACCACACAGATGGGAGCAACTGAGAGAGGCGGAGACTGATATTCCCTGTTAATGTTGGAATAGGGAAGTGTGCATCTGGAACCTGTCTCTGGGCTCTATAAAGAGGAGGCCGATCCAGGTGTTGCTCATGGTTGGTAGTCCAAGTCTCAGGTGAAGGAGATGCTAGAGGCCTATGGTAGCAGAACAAGAATAAGAACCGCATGTCTACTTTCAGGCTCACAGGTGGTCTGTGATCTTTGTCACATCTATACCGCCATTAAAGTGAATGCCCCTGTCGTAGAGGCTGGAGCCTTCAGAAATCTCCACTCAACCTTTCAGTGAGGCCACAACTCATTCCCTGAACAAAAGCCCAGGGTGAATCCTTTATCTGGAGACAGTTTTTTAGAGTGTTCTTCATTCCAGGTGTTTCAGGGGGAAGGGAAGCACATGCCATACAGTTGGCTTTCTCTTCTGACAGCTCTGAGGAATAAGACAATTAAGAGACAGGCACCAGACATTTTTGCCTGCCTGTTCTCTCCCTGGGGAAGCAAGTCCAGGTGTGTCACCCTTGAGAAGCAGTAAGGGGTACAACTTAAGTCAGTCAGAGATGCCAAGGGTTGACATCCTATCCTGTCTCCACAGGGAAGGTAAGCCGTAAGACAGAAGGGAACAGTCTAGAACAATCTGTGCTTGACTCCTTCCTGGACACACAAGCCAGGATGATGATTTGATTATACCGCCGGAGACTTGGGTCTGTCCCTGAGCTTGGCCTCGACTGGGCAGTCCTTAGCCATTATTTTCTGACATTAAAATAAAATCCCAGCTGAATGCAGTTCACATAGCAATGGGCATTCCAGCAAGCCTCTTTGGGCAACTTTGGAAATCAAATGAGTCTTCTTTTCCAAAAGTCACAGCCATCTGTGGTTCATACTCGACACCCATCATGGGATGCCCAATTCTTTTTTTTTTTTTAAAGATTTATTTATTTATTATGTATGCAGTGTTCTGTTTGCATATATCCCTGCAGGCCATAAGAGGGAGCCAGATCCTATTACATATGGTTGTGAGCCACCATGTGGGTGCTGGGAATTGAACTCAGGACCTCTGGAAGAACAGCCCGTGTTCTTAACCTCTGAGCCATCTCTCCAGCGCCGGGATGCCCAATTCTCACTGGAAGAGTCAGCATCCTACCCCTCTATATTGTGACCGGTCAAGAGGTCGGTACAAAAGAGGAGTGCGGATGTCTTAATTTATTAAATGCAACTTCACCGAGGGCCGTGAGCCTTCAGTGACTCTGAGGAGGACGTAAGGGTAACAGAGAAGCTACTGTACGCAGTACAGGTAGGGCACAGCTGTGGCCACAGCTGCAGGTCGGACAGTTGTAGACATCAATCCTAGCTCCATGGAAACATATTACTTCAGTCTTGTTGGCCTTTTTCTACAATAGAACTACTAGCTCCGTCCCAGGGTTATTAGAGTATTTACAAAGTGACCACTTGAACTTCAGCCAACAGGCTTGGCTCCAACTATTGAGACAAAGCTACCTTGGGCCATCTGGTGTAAATAAAGGTTTTAGGAGATTGAAGGCAGCGCCACCGTCAAGTACAGGAAAGTCAGGAAAGGCACACAACGGTGTTGTATTGAGCACAAGGTGAAAGCTGTGTGGTGAAGGGCATTTGCTATCAAAGGTCCAGCTAGACCAGCGGACTCCAAGCTCCAAGCCTATCTTCAGAGGCCCTGGTACTCAGGAACCCAAAACTACAGGGCTCTAACATAGCAAACACCACCTGAATCCCATAAGCCACGCTGGAACTGTCAAGGCCCTGGCCTCGGTGCCATCACAAAGGATGGCATCTGGAAGCTGGGTCCGGTGCTTTGTGTAGATCTCTCCTACAGCACAGGTCCAGGTGAGGGTCCAGGCAGGTGAGGCAGTGTGGTCTTGCCCCAAAGGAGGCACCAGGGAAATAGGACCATTGCATCGCTCCTGATTAAGGGGCAGATTAGAGAGAGGATTCACCTACCTATGACAGCTGGGAGCCAGAGTCAGCCCTGGCCTCCCAGACAAAACTGGCTCTTGCTCTAGACAAAAACACAGCTGCTCTAGGGCCTGTGCTTCCTGCTGTGAGGAAAATCCCAAGTCATGTGATCAGCATCCAGGACTTCACTCATGCCAAGAAGCCAAGGGATTATTCTGTCCCTGAAGAATAGGGAACAAGATCCCTGCCATATCAGGACCCTTGGCACTTCACACCTTGTCATAGGGAGAAAGAAAGAGGAAGCAGAGAGATAAGGGGAGAAGAGACAAGTATACAGTCTTCAGAGAATGTGACAAGAACCAAACCCACCTTCCATTCTTCATAATTCCTCTAGACTCATCATCTTCAAGCTGAATCCATGTTCCTCAGCCAACTGTTCACATCCCTCCATAAATGAGCCCAGACTGATTGCGACTCATATGAACAGCCAGCTTAACCCAAAGGTGATCACCAAGGCTTTGTGTTCTCTCTCAGGCTAGATGTTGCCTCTGCCTTTTATGTCATCTTTGAAGGCCAGCAGCCGTCACTTCCTCCAGGAAGTCTTCTCTGATTCCCACTGATATTGCAGCTCACACTGATCTCTACCCTTTTGACCTCTTGGCATTTAGTGCTCATGACCGTCTCATCAGTTTTCAGTTGGACCATCCCTCCAAGCTCATGACAAATTTCATCCCTCTTGGGCTGTGACCCTGCAAAGGGAACTTGTAAAGCACACATCTGGTGCTGTGTCTTCCTGACTGAGACCCTTTTCAAGGATCACCCGCCACCATCAGGTTAAAAATCCCAATGCACAGGGCACCTATCTCTTCTCTGATGCGATTGTGACATTGCATCACAGGCTACTCCCAAAGGTTACACATGGGCTTGACATCTAAGACAAGAGGAACCACCCACTTCTGGACGGCCAACTGTGATTCTTCTCACTCTCCTAGTAACAAAGCACAGAGGTGCTTAGGAGCACTTGGCACTGAGCCATGGCCCCAGTGAAAAAGCTAAGACTCAACTATGTTCTCAGGGTCAGTTAGCTTACCTTTCTATGACAACCAACCACCAAGGAACCAGGGGGCAAGAGGCACCTGCAGTTGAGGCATAAGAGTTTACTTTATAACCATAGCAAAGGGGGTTGCTATCTTTCTCGTCACAGATCCCATGTGGTCCCTCCCAAGCACCTTACACTCAGCATATTGACTACTGAGAAACAGCACTCAAGTCCCCGGCCAGAAGTGCATTCTTTCTAGGAGATCGTGCCCTGGGGTGAACATTCTGAGGCTTCTGCTCCAAGATTAGAGTGGCCATCCTACTTCTGAAACTCCTTAAGTACAAGGACTAGAACGAAACAGTCACTTCACAGGCAAAGAACAGCCCAGCCTCGCTGTTTCATACTTATCAAAAATCCATGAGGGGTTACAGCTTCCTCCACAGAGCATCATGACAGTGAGCAGCCTGTCTTGGGGATAGAAGGACCAGGTATGGAACGAGGAGCACTGTGCTGGTCACTATACCGAACAGCATATACAACTCCATGGCTTGTTGTCTGAAACTCTAGTACCAGTTCACCAAAGTCAATTTTATCTCTTCCCAACTTCATGTTCAAGGAGGCCACATAAGCAACTTGAAAGCAGCCAGCCATGATGAGGAGTGTTCACATCACAGAAATGGACATATGCCCTAATCAATTTTATTTTCCTTATCCCACAGATTTCATTAAACATTCACTCCCACAGTGCAGAATGGGTTCATGAGACAAGAGGCTATGTCTTAATCTCCATTTTTGCTTTTAAATTTTTTTATTTTTATTTTATATGCATAGCTGTTTTGCCTGCATGCATGTCTGTGCATCACGAACGTGCCGTGCCTCTGGAGGCAGGAAGACAGACAGCCTTGGATCCTCTGGACCTAGAGTTAAGAAACAGTTGATAGCCACCACGTGGGTGCTGGGAACCGAACCCGCGTTCTTAACAAGTGCACTTAACCACTAAGCCATCTCTCCAGGCTGAACACAAGCCATTTCAACTGTAGCTACATCTGTCCCCAATGAACTGTTTGAAATGCCCACACTTCTCCTGGCCATCCATTTCCTTTGCGGAAAAGAGTAGAAGGACATTTCGGGAACAGTAAATACAGACCAGGTATTTGTCAATGTTCACGGACATATTTCATCAAAATCGAAGTGTGTGTGGTGTTACTGGCTATACAATTGCTAAATACCCTACAACAAAAGGCATATTTTGCACACCGAATGTCAGCAATGCTCAGGCTGAGTATATTAGTAACATATTTTGTTGCTACACTAGCTCTCCACAGCCCAAGGTGACTTATGGAAGAATTGATTTTGCCTTACAGTTCCAGAGGGATAGCATCTAAAAAGGTGGGGAAAGCATAGCCACAGGCAGCCCACCCTGCCGAGCAGGAAACCAAGAAATCCCATCTCCAGCCACACTCAGAAAGCAGCGCACAAACAGTAAGCAAGGCCATAAACTCTCAGGGCCCGGCCCCAGTGACACACTTCCTCCATCAAGGCTCGCTCTCAGTTCTGTAAACTTTCCAAACATCAACCAAGCACCAGATATTGAAATATGTAAGCCTACAGGGGGCTATTTCTCTTTCAAACCACCGCACTGAGGGATCTTAGTGTGAAGGTATTCACGCTTAGGACCTAAAGCAGGTCTGCGCATGCTTTAGCCTCTAGAATGAAAACAAAGGATCCAGGTTTCTTGGCAGGAGCCCTGGAAGGTTAGCCAAAGGGGCAGAGCCCTGATGCATGCCAGGGATGGAGAGTGCTGGGCACACCGCGGATGCTCATGGGAAGGGCGAGTGGGTCTAATCGAGTCATGATACACACTCTCGCACTGAACAACCCTCCAGGATGTGTATAACCCCCACAGTGACACCCTGTGAGAGATCAGACTTCTCTCTTCCTCTGGAAGGTGTTGGGAAGGCTGGTGTAAAGTTGCAGCCTAAGAGACCCAGCTTAGATAAATAATCACTACCCTGCTGACCTTGTCAGCTTTGGTCAGAAAGGCAATTTTATTTAAGTCCCGTTCAAACAGGAGTTGAGATATCTGGGAAGATAAGGTTTCCCAGCAGTCCTCTGGGGAGGCAATTGTCAGAGACACGCGGCAGGCAGCCTTCCTTTCAACACAACCAAAACCACTTTTTCAAAGACAATCCTTTTATTCTCCGTACCCACTGAGGATTGAAAATGCATTTAGCACAAACTACCCAAAGTGGAACACAGTGTTGGGTTAAGAAACACTAACAAGCTGTGGTGAGCCCAGGGAACCACAAGAGAATCCCACGGGGCTTGGCTCAACTCCGGCCCTCACAAGGAAAAGACCAACAGCAGGCTACATACCTATCTCCAGGGCCTGGTGTCTGCAGAGCTGGGGGAGAAGCTTAGCCACAGGCCCTTCCTGGAAGTCTCCTGGAGACTCCTCATCCACATCCTCCTACCTCCGGAGAGGTAGTAGATTTCTAAAGGGGAAGATGACAGACCAGGACCTCCCTCCGTGTCTCCCTGAAGATGTAAGGCCAAGCAAAACCATCCAACTCACACAGCCCTTTAATTAGAAGCCCAAGGGCTCAGAGCTAATTCTAGACGTGGCAGGACCCCAGTGGCTTTGCAGGCACCAGAACTGTGAGCGAAGTAATGAAGATAATTTTGCCTTCCTGGTCTATGAGTGACAGCTGGCTCAGCTATAAAACACACTTCCTGAATGCTAGAGCTGAAAGGCACCTGAGCCAGTACCTGTCCCTCCCTCTTCCTTGTGGATAAGGCCGGTGGCTTGGTCAAGGTGGGGGTGGGAGAGGCAGCAGATGCCCCAGGCTGGGCAGCCTTGGCTGCCTTCCTCACTGGCTCTTTAGATAAACACAGGCTTTAGCGCTGATTACCACAGCTTGCCAGAGAGAGTGGCTTTTAAATTCTCTACACTCGCTCCCTCCCTCAATAAGGTTTCCCTGCAGCTCAGAATAATAATCCAGGTAGGACTTGGGGCCACAGAATGGAGATAGGATAGCTTCAGGGAGAGTAGTTTCCAACCACCACGTCTAAAGACTCAGTGTAGCTCCTCCCAATCCCCTGTGTCTCATTCGTCCTTCAAGTTCACATTCTAGCAAGGTGGGACTTATTACAGCCAGGCTAAGAGAAATACATATACTGATTTGACCATTCAGGCCTAAATAACTCTTTTTTTTTTTAAATTTAAAGTTGTAATAAGTAAAGCAACAGAAGAACAAGTACTAGGAACTAAATGATGCGATCTGCTCAAATCTGTGTGTTGAACACTACATTCCCAATGCTATGTACAGTGGAGGTAAGGCCTTAGGAGGAACCAGGCCACAAGGCTGGAACTCTGTGACTGGGTGGCTCTGAAGGGCTGGGCTCCCATCCCTCATATGAGCACACAGTTAGAAAGTCGCCATCTGAACATTAGGATCCTCACCAGACACCAGATCTTGCAGTCCCTTGATCTTGAACTCTTTAGCTCCCAGAACCATGAAGAGTTCATTTCTGTTGTTTAAGCCATGGGTCTATGTAGCTGGAGTTTTCTCCAGTCCTGCCCAGCACCACAGACCCGGCAACCATTTATAAAATAACACTCAGAAACTTATATTAATTAAACTGCTGGGCCATTAGCTCAGGCCTACCACTGACTAGCTCTTACACTTAACTCAGCCCATTTCTGTTAATCTATATGTCGCCACGGTTTACCTGTTGCCTTTACATGTTGCTCTCTGGACCGCAGGCTGGCTGGCGTCTCCGCCCCCCTCCCCTCAGCTTCCACCTCCCAGCCTCTCCTCTCTGTTTGTCCCGCCTATCCTATACTTCCTGCCTGGCTACTGGCCAATCAGTGTTTTATTTATCAATCAATCACAGCAACATATATTCACAACATACAGGACATCCCACAGCAGGTCTATGCTCTCTGTTCCAGCATCCTGAACTAAGACAAGGGGTCGCAGCGAGAATCACTCGGCTGTGTGTTGATAATACCACGGTTTACTCACATGGAAGCTGTGACGTCTTCATCCTCATGTTGGCCCATATCTATGTGGACTTCTTTTTTTTTTTAAACAGACCACTTTACAGAATAATGTCTCCTTATCAAAGGAGCTTCTCATAGCGTCTTTTGGTTTCCTTTTATTGATGCAGAGACGATGAAGACCCAGAACCAACAGGCAAATGTCAGAGAGCACATAGCCAGTCAGTGGCAGAGGGTGTCGGAGTCAGAATCCTGGGTTCATGCTCATAGCAGGACAACCTTCCTCACCAGGGATTGTGTTAACTTGATGCAGACTACAAGCCATGAGCTCTGGAAGGCGCCTCCTTCAGCATGTCAGCTGAGCATGGTAGTGAGAACCATGGGTGATACACGAGGTGCTGAAGATGACCTTATCTTCAGTTCTGGGTACAGGCACGTAAGATAACCATGGAGTCCCACTAGTGCATGGAATCTCTCTGGGAAATGTCTAGACAGAGGCCCGGGGCTTAGGAGGATGGACCTCACTGAGACACACCTTTAGACTCTAACTTCCAATGCTTCTTCCATCCCTGGTAGGAAGATTCTGAGAACAAAATGCGGCAACTCCACCTTTTGCTAATAGCTGATAGGCGACCAGAAAAGAATACACGGCGTGAGAGTTAAACACGTAGCAGCCACCATGGTGGGATGCAGAGCCGGCGGGAGGCACAGTGATGTGCACGGGACTCCACCTGCATGGTGGTAAGTCTCTGGCTAGGAAAGGATTCTTGGAGAGACCCAAACTGAGCCACACAGCCGTTAGCAAGGCCGATGAGGGATGTGAGGAAAACGCCCAGGCGAATAACAATAAAAATGAACAGAAGTGGGCTGGAGCGGTGGCTCAGTGGTTAAGAGCCACGCCACTCAAATTCCAGGTCCAGGGAGATCCAATACCTTCGTTCTCCAAGGGCAGCCACACTCACGCACGCACGCCTCCTGCTCCCCCCATATACATGATTTAACGTTTTTAAGTTTTAGCAATGAATACAAACAATGGAACTCACGGGAGTAAGAGAAAACGATGGGGATAGACATGAGAGGTCAGGCATTGAGACCACAGGGCCCTGGAAGATCCTGAGGAATCTGCACTCTGATACAGGGCTTTACTTTTCTTTAGACTAGATGGGACAAGTCTTCCTGGCTTGTATTTCGCTTCATGAACATATTCTATATTGTTAATATCCACATCCCTGCTCTAGCAATAGTTGCATCTCTAAAATGGGAAGGCATCATGTACCTTCCATATCCCCAGTGTCCCAGAAATTGTAATGCAGACAGTCAAGCTGAATGGTGTGTTGTGTGATATTTTGTTTGTGTTCTGACAAATAAAGCTTGCCTGGAGATCAGAAAGCAGAGCTAGCCCCTAGTTAACCATGGAGATCTGGAGGTCCGTGCAGAGAGGAGACAGGAAGCGACAAGCCGGGGCTGAGACAGGAAGTGATAAGGCAGGTGGAGACAGATCTCAGCCCTTTTGGTCAGAGGATTCAGAGAGGTAAGAAGTGACTGTGGCTGCTCCTTTCCTTCTCTGATCTTTCAGCTTTTACCCCAATATCTGACTCCTGGTTTTTATTGATAAGATTAATTAGGCTCATGCTTCAATGGTGAGCTTTAGGATCAGTGAGAGACCCTAGCTCAAAAAAATAAGGTGGAGAGTGATAGGCTCCTGATGTCCTTCTCTGGCCTCCATAGATACATTCATGTGGATGAGCATATAACACAAACACACACACACACACACAGACAGACAGACAGACAGACAGATAGATAGATAGATAGATAGATAGATAGATAGATAGATAGATAGAAAGAAAGAAAAATACACTGGAAAGAGACCCTGGTTCCCAGAGCAGAGATGGCCACTTTTGTAGCTATGGCTCTGTCCAAATCAGGGACTCTAAGGCTTTTTCCACTCATGGCCCCTTCACCATGTGACTCCAGGTACATAAGTATATCCAACAATTATACAAATCAAACATTTACCAATAATACATCATAAAAAAAACTTTAAAAGCAAGTCTTTGATTTTATATATATATAGTCTTATTATATATTGAATCTTATCATGTATTAAAGATGAAAGCAAATATGCACACTAGAAAGATGGTTATACCTATTTTTTTTAAAAACAATCCAATCCAAAGAGATACTAATTTGATACATGCTAAGAAATAATGGTAGGAAAATATTAAAGGTCTTCGTTTTTCATAATTAAAACCGTGTTTCTATATGAGGAGAACACTTTTCATGGACAGCAAAAACAATGCCATTCCAATCTGAGCGGATGGGTTTAAGGCAGCTTTCCTTGGCATCTCATGGCTGCCCATGCTCAAAACCAAGGATGCAACGATGTCTCATAGTGTGACGCGGGCTCGTGCCAACAGAAACACCTTATATGCATGATGACTCTGACTCTGGCTTCACTTTGGGTTGTTGCAGATTCATAAATCGTTCACTGCCTCCAAGTTTTTCAGGACCCTCCCCCCCCAACATCCAGTTATGCAAGCCTGTAGGTAACCCACAATATCTGAAGTTTCTTTCTAGAAGTGTTGTGTCCTACAACCACTTCTTACACTTGTATTCGGGGCTAATTCTCTGATGCACACACAAAAAAAAAAAAAAAAAAAAAAAAAAAAAAAAAAGGAAGCAAAGCACCAACATCCCCAAATCCTTCTTTTCTTATTTACCCAAATGAGCGTTTCCAGTTTCAGGTGGAAAGAGGCTTCTCACAAAGCCTTTTTGAATCTTAGTGAATAAATAGGTGGGTGAAGCATATTTGATATTCAAATGAAATGTCAGAGCTTTTGCCGCAAAGGATGGGCCCAGAATACCCAGCTGATCCCAGCTTCCCTCTCACAATCAGCCAGCGTTCTGGATGTCTTTGACTCCTGAGGAAATAAAGGCAAGACAAGTGGAGGGCTCTGGCCTAAGTACCTGGAGTGCAGGCAGTGTGTGTGTGTGTGGGGGGGGGGGGGGGGGGGGCAGAAAAAAGCCTTCTTTCAGAAAGAAGTGGTTCCCAGCCATTGCCCAATCACCTTGATTAGCATAACACCTCATTGTGCATTTTGTAAAAACACTTTCTGAGTCCATCTCAGGCAAAAATTGCTGCTACTAGATGGGAAAAAAAAAATCTGTAAAATTTAAACCATGGGGCATTTGTTCAAGGCTCCTGGGTAATGATGTCCCTTGATATATAATTCATGATCGCCTTCAAGCTTGGCCTACTTCTGACAAGAGATCATATATTTTGGAGCAGTCAAGAAGGGGGAGGGAAAAAAAGCCACTTTGAAATGGTTCTGCTGCGTTTTTTGCTGTTCAAGCAAAGCCAGATGAGATTTTGGATCACTCTTTTGTAGCATAAGGGCTTCCCTTGAAAAGCATTTTTATTTTATTTTAGTTTTTTTTTTTTTCCCCTCCTCCTTTAAATCGAAGAGGCAGCCAGACACTCGGTTTCAGTTTTATCTTCTGTAACACCGGATAAAAGATGAGGCTGGATCCATCTGTTAGCACATACAGACCGCACACTGTGCGAGAGCAGACACACACACACACACACACACACACACACACACACACACACACACACACATCTTTACAAAAAAGAGGGAAAGATCCACACTTTTGAAAAATGTATTATTAGCCATCCTACCCAATGCCGACCAGATAACAGCACTTTTATCCTTTTATGGGCAGATTCAGGAGGAAGCCAGCCTGCCTGCCTGCCTGCCTGCCTGCCACAAAGGGCTCTTTCCCTGAGCTGCCACAGGAATGGGGATGCTGGGGGTTGGCTGCGGGCCAGACCCTCCCCCCCGCCAGCAATGCTGGGGTTCCAACCTGCAGAAATCCTTGATGATGCCCTTATGGGCCATTAGCCACCATGTCCCAGTATTCCCGGCTGGCCAAGGACAGAGAGAATCCAGGGCACTGACCGAGTAGGGTTCCATTCTCTGGCACAATGGCCAATCTCCTGGGTCTGGTTTTCTAGGCAGAATGAGCAGGCAGGTTGCCTGGGCTGAGTTGCACAGAGGCAGAGTGGAGAGCCCCATCTGGTTGGTTAGCCGTCCATGCTGGAACGGCACTGCTGGTTGGTTGGGGGTGCTGCGTGTGGCCCTCCCTGGGTCTCAGGAGGTGCTTTGCTCAAGAATTCCTGACCCTTCCCTGCATGCACTTGATCAGGGCAGATGTGAGAGAACCCCAGAGAGTTCAGGCCTGATGGGATCAGGATGGCCAGCTGACCTCTCAGGCTCCAGGAAGGCCTTGTTAAAGTGGGCGGAGTGCAGGTGAGGAGTCCACAGTCACAGGGCTCTTTTGTTTCTTTAATAGTGAAAGGGTGTTAATCACAGAGTTCCCCCCAAATAAACAGGCTTCCTGTCATTAAGGAGATGGAACTTGAAGGGCAGGCTGGGTAGAAGACAGGGAGGCCCTGAGGAGATGAGCGTGTGTGGTGGCAGAGGCCAGGTATACTGCATTCAGAAGGTTTGGTGGCTTCTCAGGGAGTCTCAGAGCCCTCGCTCTACCTCATGGTTCTGAGATGTGTCCCCCCCACTTGTCCCCAGCCCTGATTCAGGGCATCCTTCCATTCTGGTTGCCCAGTGATCTACGTCTCCTAAGGCAGCTAGAATAGCATTACTAATATTTAGATGCCATTGTGACTGTCCTCTAGTCCAAACTTAAGAGTGACAGTCCTCTTCCCCGAGAGCTCTCTGAAGTCACCCTCTGCTCACCTTTTGTTCTCTGGATTCCTCGAATCTATCAGTCACATGGACCCCTCTCTCTTCCTGGAACGTATTATTTCCCCTAGATAAGGAATTTTCACACCCTCATCTAAAATGTCACCTTTTGGGTGAGATTTTTTTTTCCATTGTTTTTCTGAGGTTTTAAGAAGGAACAAATACTACTCTATTACCTTTATAGCATCTCTCCATGGTTCAACAATGATGCCCTGACTGACTGGAAATACAGCACAGCCTCACATTTCCAAGGGTTTTCTCATTCCGTCCCCGATCAAAATTCTGGTCTCCTCCTCCAATCCTGGTTCTCCTCTGCAAAATCTGCTCCTGGAGCAATGGAACCCTCTGGCAACTCCCATCTGAATGCTTTTAGTCACAGCTTCCCTCTGCGTCAAATATGCCTCACTCCACTCTACCTCCTCAGTTCCCAATGCTACTCAGCCTTCAAGATGAAACTTAGGCCACAGGAGCCACGGACTAGAGCTTGACCTCCAGAGAAAACGTCTTTCCCTTTGAGCTCTTACAATTTTGTTGTCTCAGTCCCTTTCATTTTCTGCTGCCATGGATTCTATTCACCTTATTGTTCTCCCGAGACCAGTGGTTCTCAACCTGTGGGTCAACACCTCCTGGGGTTGCATATCAGCTTTTCACATTAGGATTCACAACAGCAGCAAAGTTACAGTTCTGAAGTAGCAATGAAAGAGTCTTATGGCTGGGGGTCGGCACCACTGAGAGACTGTATTCAAGGGTGGCAGCATTAGGCAGGTGGAGAACCACTGCCCTAGACTGTAAGATACCCAAAGGTGGAGGAAAACTTGTTTATATCCGTGTGCTCACTCTAGCAAGTACTCTTTTTGATGCCCCAGAGGCACTTAGCACGCACATCAGCTGTGAGTGAGTGAGAGAGAGTCTGTGGGACTGTGGGAGGCACAGCGACATGAACGGAAGTCACATTCGCAGGCAGAGGAGGCAAGGAGGGGTCACAGTGGAGAAGGTGGTGAGCTCCAGGACACTAAAAGGAAAAGTCAGCTCATGGACTTCATCTTTCCTAAGCCCACAGTACCACCAACACAAGATTCACCACCCTTTCTCCAAGGTCTTTATCTCCTTGGTCTCCAAGGGACCCAAGTCTCTTATTGTCCAGTAGCTAATGGCTGCTCCTCCTCAGTCTACAGAGGTCAGCTGACTCCTTTTTTTTCCCCCCAAATTCTGAATGACGGCATTCTCTGGAACTTCCAGCCTTTGTGTGCTCCGCCAGGACGTGGTCTTTCTTTAGTTTTGGAGGCTTTAACTACCATCTATATTTTGATAAATTCCAAATTTATACTTCCAGCTTTGACGTGCCCCTTGTCGGTCCCAGTCAACAGTCTATGTGGAATCTACACTCAGATGTGCAACTCTAGCTCTAATGCCTACATCTCTTTAGCCTTCCCCCTAGGCTCTTCATCCAGGGAAGTGCTCATTTCAGCTAATAGCAATTCCAGACATTCAGGATCTCAGGACAAACACTGAGTCATCTAGCCTACTTATTTCATGACCCACATCCAATCATTCTGGAAATTCCATACCCTGATTCTAGCTAGAATATCCACTCATCAGACCTCTGCAGTCCCATCTCTATCCCTTGGTGGTGTGCTTTTCATACAACAGCCAGAGCTATAATAACACCAAGATGCCATCATGACCCTCCTCCAGTCCAGGCTGTCTAGTAGGGCCCCTTTGCTCATACTAAAAGGGTCATGCCTCCTCAAGATTCTTGGAAATTATCCCAACTTTCCCTTTTTTTTGGGGGGGGGGCTCTGTTATTGTTTCCTTGCTGATTCTCAAATATATTGCCTGCTTACCCAGAACACATTTCCTGCACCTAAGGATACATTTACCTTTTTCAAATATTACTTTCTAACGTCATGCTAAAGTTATTATTACTCCCATATTATTTTTACACATAGTAAGCAATACAAATCATTGTTCTACAACTTTTATTACTACATTATGAATGATGTTTTAAATTATTATTTATCCTTTTTTTCCCCCTCTGAACTGGAGTTTGGACAATTGGTAGCATTTCGGCACAGTGAAAGGCAGAGACGCAGCATCTGTTGACAGCAGGATCTTGGAAAATAAAGTAGTAGAGGCATAAACTTCTTTATCACTTTAGCATGCAACAGCGTCTTGATCCCTGAATACCATAAAAGAAGCACTGTTAAGCAGTTTCAGAGGTACCTGGTCCACCTGACCGCAGTTTCAAGGGACTCCAGAGTAGACCTATGCTTTGCCTCCTAAATATACTAAGTCAAAAGGTGAATGAAACTCACCAAAGTTGATAAGTAGTTGCACATAAACATTCCCTCAACAATTCTGTTCCTATCACACGTCCCCCCACACATTTCCTTATATAATATTACAAAGATAATATCCTTCATTCCTTCTCTATTCTCCCACAATTGGAACTCCAACAAGTACACTTTCTGGGCTGAGATATGCTAGTCTTGCTCACCATCATCATACCTTCAGAGCTCAACTGAAGCATTTTTAAAAGTATTCTGTGGATAAAGACGCTTGCTACCTGTCTCCTGCCAGGACCAGTTCCATAATGGACCTGTGTGTTCTGGGAGACAGTTCTCCACAAGGCTTGCCTTCAAAGAACACAAGCCACGAGACTCATCCCCCACCCCCAGCTCCTGGGCCTAGCAGTGTCTGACTACCAGCAATGACTTGACCAACATTTAATGACTGAAAGTCAAGTTCATCTCCCCACTGACCTGAATGTGGTCAAGAGAACATCTTAACTCTGGAGGGGCCAGCCTCTTGGGACTCTCCTGCCCCTGCAGCATACCGGGTCCTAGTGCTGATGTGCAGTGGAGTCAACTTCCTGGCAATTACAGTGTCTGCTTCTAACACATGGACCTTACAAGGAGGAGTCATAAAGTCCCCAGTCTAAGGCTTGTTCCTGCAGTGGAATGGGTCATGGAAGAATCCGTCTTCACCGACAGAAGGATTTTTAAGCCTTTCTGAAACGGAGCCCATGTCCTGGCCTCAGATGACCATTTCTCCTGTGAAGCATCCCTGTTCCATCTTCCGGGAGCTGAAGCACACCATGTTCCAGAGGCAGCTGTCCAACGGCTGCTGTGCTTAACTACTGCTGTCCATCAAAAGCTTCCCTGACTATACTTTCTTCCCAGATGTTTGCAGAAAGGCTTGCCATTACCAAGTTCAGAAGCATGATTAGGGGCTTTGGGAGCTCTGATTAAAGTCAAGAATGAACTGGGCTCCGGGAGTAACTTCCTTGGAGGCCACACATAGATAATCACATGGAAGATGACTCCAGAATCACTGTGTGTGCTTTCTTCTACCTTTGGGGGGTCTTTAATATGGAAGGGGGTCAATTATTGCTATGGGAAATAAGAAGAAAGTAGAGCAGAAAAACAAAGCAGGATGTGCATATTATACACGCACATGCCGGCACGTGTGAATGCACACACACACACACACACACACACACACACACACACACACACACACGCAACACAACACACACCTAAACAGAGCTTCTTAGAGATCAGTAGCTCATTAGGAATTGCTCATAAAGATTTATCCAGCAAAGCAATTGACATTAAAGTGAAAAAGGATTCATTCTTATTTTTCAGTGTTGTAGAAATCAAGGGGGGGAAGAATACTTGGAGCATGATCCCATTTTTTTCATCTGAAAGTCATATTTCAATCGAACTTGCAGACATTCCAGGGGAGCTGGCAGGCAAGCAGAACTGATCCATGAGAACCAACATTCTTTCACTTTTTTTTTTCTTGCCAGCAATTTCATAACCACAAACAAAAATTACAAATGACTTAGGTTTGGCAATTGGGAGCCTCTAAATGGACAAATTCACCTCTTTTTGGTTTGCACAGTTGCCCCACAAACTTCAGTTGAAGTAAGCCAGGAAGTGTCCCACATGTGTGCATAGGTGTGGAGTTCGGAATCAGAGGTCTCAGGCACCAGCTTGAGTGTTGCCTTGAAAATGGCGCATGCTCACATAGGCCAAAGAAAGAATCTTAGGAATCTAGAGGAGCCAGTCAGTACTAGGAGTTCATGGGGCTGTGGGGCAAACAAGCTCAGGCCTCCCTGCATGGCCAAAGCAGTTCCAGAAAAAAATGATGAAGCTTATTTCTGCTTTCTTTAATCCTATTATACTTTTAAAAATGCTTTCCATCATGGTTAATTGTATATATCAAGTTGCCTGGGTCACAAGGATGCCCATATATTGATTAAACATCATTATAGTGTGTGTGTATGTGTGTGTGTGTGTGTGTGTGTGTGTGTGTGTGTGTG
>CABHPQ010155372.1:0-16117 GCA_902168405.1 Peromyscus aztecus
GGATTCAGAGAAATGGCTAGATTTCACATTTTCATTCCAAAACAGAAGCTACATAGTTTGGAGTAAACAGAATATTCTTTAAAGTTTTTAAATTTCAGTTTTAGTTACATGTGTGTTTTTATCTCACATGTATATCTGTGCACCGTGTTGTACCTGGTGCCTGAGCAGGTCAGAAGAGGGAATCACATCCCCTGAAACTCGAGTTTTGAATGGTTGTGGATGTTGTAGATCAAAACCAGCCCTTTTCCAAGAACAAGTTAATATGTGCTCTTAATCACTGAGACATGTCTCTAACCCCTAGCATTGTCTTTAGTCTTCAATGAATGAAAATTTAAATTTTTTTTAAATTTAGAATCAAGAAATCCAAAGTCTTGTTTTGTTTGTGTTTTTAGGAAAATTCTGTTTCTTGTGTGGAAATGCACAGGAAAATTCCAGTTTTTTTTTTCACCAGACCATAGACTGTTGCATAAAGAGATAGTATTATGTGACTGGGTTCTATTAAATAGTTGGTAACTGTGAATTAAATGAATGAAATAATGTTTAAGTTATTTTCTTTTAATGTTGGGTTAACTTTAAGACTGAATGATGAAAACATTGAGAATTCAGGGTGGAAACATTGCCTTGGTCAGCCCTCTTTAGTTTTCCCTGTTACTTACCTTGGAGTAGGCTTGGGGCTTCTTGGAGGCCACAACAGAACCACAGTTGGTAATCTTGAGCACTCTGGGGGGCAAAAAGAACCAACCATCAGAGATAACCTTTCACAGTAGATTCTTTAAGAATAACTTTCCTCACCATTCCCAGCTCTCCAGCAGGAAAATTATTAGGATCAATATTAATAATGTGTCTTTTGACTACAGGTTTGAGTCATCTGTGATGATTTCAGGAGAAAAACGCTTAGGTTTTGCCTTACCTTTCTGATGGAGCCTAGATCTATTGATCCACAATAGAATCTTAATGACCATGGGATAAAAAATTACATTCACCCATCAACACTTACCAAGAAAAAGGTTATTCCAAGATCTGTTACATCTGTTTGTCTACATGTGTGTGGAATATTGAACTTTGACATGAAATGCCCACACAACCTGTACCCAGAGAGCCACACACCCTCAGTGCCTATGATTTCTTGAGCAAAGTATCCTTTGAAAGAGTAAGGTTGGGCAAAATAGGCAAAAAACAGAGAGGCTTTGAGGATACCTAGGAGTAAAAACAGCTTTTGGTTTTCATTTAGAGATATCCAATCTGTGGAGAGGAAGGACATGTGTCTAACCTAGAAAATAGGCCAGATGCTGAAAAGAAGCTCCACAACACAATTACTGTACACAGTGCTATGGATCCATTTGGAACAACCATCTAAATAGAATATTCTGTTGAAATATTTAGCACCATACAATAGTGGGTAAAGTAAAAATATGCTTTAACTGGAGTTATCATTAATTGTAATTCAGCTTGTTTTCAGCATCTGGCCTATTTTCTAGGTTAGACACATGTCCTCCCTCTCCACAGATTGATTATCTCTAAATGAAAACCAAAAGTTGTTTTTACTCCTAGGCATCCTCAAAGCCTCTCTGTTTTTTGTTGATTCCAGATTAAAAACAATTGCACTGCCCTATAGAAGTCTTAGTTATTAAAACAAGCAGACATATACATTCAAGCAGATGAACACACCACTACCACCACCCCCAACACACCATGGGAGTGAGAGAAAGAGAGAGGGACATAGACCCAGGGATAGACAGACATAGACACAGGGAGAGACAGACATAGACATGGAGAGAAAGAGACAGAACAACACAGAGAAATCATACAAACTCACAGGAGGTGATAGAGAGGGTCATCTACACATACAGAAAAACATATACTCAAAGAGAGACATAAATACACAGAGACACAAGTATATTTACACACAAAAAGACAAAGTTAAACACAGATATGTATGCAGAGAGAAAGAAGAACAGAGATAGAAATAGACACATACACATAAATATTAAGAGAGAGAAAAAGAACACATCCAAACACAACATCTACACCTCCACACTCACAGAAGTGAAGAAAGAAGGAATGGGAGAGGAGAAGGAATTGTATACCAAATATGAAGTACAATATAATCAAAAATAAAAAAGAACATCATTCCTTCTATGATAGGCAGTCTTTAAATTTGATGTGTGCATATGAGCAAATAATCTCAATTATTTTTTACAATAGAAAATGTAAATTGTCTAGGGAGACTAAAAGTATAGCTCAAAACCATTGAGCTATGAGTTTCATTTCACATGAACCTTAGACAAATATTCAAGAAAAATGTCCCTCTAAAATCTATCATTATATCTTAGATGCTTCAGTTCTAAAAGGAGATTGTAAAATATGATTTGCAAATTTATCATGATCAAGTGTCTTCTGTATATATTTATATGCACATTTGTACATATGTGGATCTCAAAAAAAACCTCTCAAATTTAAGTCAAAGTAGCTTGAAAGTAACTTACAGACATTCCTATCACAGGTAGCAACTTCTTGATAACATCATTCACCGTTTCCAAGTCTGTTGTTGTTACATATAAAGGCTATAAAAAGTGCAGAGAAAATGCTATAAAAAAAAACTTAAAAGCACACAATTAGTTATTGTCTAATCACTTATAATCTATGGGCTATAATGACAACTCTAATGTAGAATAAATATCTTGTTTTCCTCCCTTTATATACCATAACGCTGGAAGACTGTAAGTCTAACATATTTATCTTCAATTTAAGTACTTGGGTACTGGGTATTCAAACACAGCAGGTAACTGTTTTTTATGATAAAGGGGAACTGTGGAGCCATGGGTGCTGGAACTCAGCATTCTGAATTTTCTTTCCTTATTGGGGGTAGGGGTTAAAAAGAGGGTTGATGCCTTTCCTTCCACCCCAGCTCTGCTTCCATCATTTTACAGCTTTATTTTCATGCACAGCATATATACAGGTCTAGGAAAGTCAGGATAAGAACTGGCTGCATCTTTTCTTTCTTTTTGAAATACCAATATGGATGAGCACTTTCTCCATATAAAGCTTTTTAAATAGATAATATTCAGTGTAGAAATCTGTTGAGGTTATACATTCAGCTACACTGAACCTGATAGAAGAGAAAATAGGAAGTAGCCTTGAAAGCATTGGCACAGGAGACCACTTGCTAAATATAACACCCGTAGCACAGACACTGAGAGCAACAATTAATAAATGGGGCATCCTGAAACTGAGAAGCTTCTGTAAAGCAAAGGACACAATAAATAAGACAAAATGACAGCCTACAGAATGGGAAAAGATCTTCACCAACCCCACATCTGATAGAGGGCTGATCTCCAAACATATATAAAGAACTTAAGAAATTAAACCTCAAAATACCAAACAATCCAATTAAAAAATGGGCTACAGATCTAAACAGAGAATTCTCAGCAGAAGAAATCTCAATGGCCAATGGCCAAAAGACATTTAGGGAATTGCTCAACATTCTTAGTCATCAGGGAAATGCAAATCAAAACAACTCTGAGATACCATCTTATACCTGTCAGAATGGCTATGATCAAAAACACTGAAGACAGTTTATGTTGGAGAAGATGTGGAGCAAGGAGAACACTCCTCCACTGTTGGTGGGAGTGCAAACTTGTACAGCCTTTTGGAAATCAGTATGGCGACTTCTCAGAAAATTGGGAATCAATCTACTTCAAGACCCAATGATACAACTCTTGGGTATATACCCAAGGCAAGTTCAACCATACCATCAAGGACACATGCTCAACTACGTTCATAGCAGCATTATTCATAATAGCCAGAACCTGGAAACAATCTAGATGCCCCTCACCTGAAGAATGGGAAGAATATGTGGTATATATACACAATGGAGTACTACACAGCTGTAAAAAATAATGACATCATGAAATTTGCAGGCAAATGGATGGAACTAGAAAATATCATCCTGAGTGAGGTAACCCACTCAGAATGACAAATATGGTATGTACTCACTCATATGTGGATACTAGATGTAAAGCAAAGGGTAACTAGGCTATAACCCACAGCTCCAGAGAAGCTAGGTAACAAGGAGGATCATAGAGGGACTCATGGATCGCCTTGGGAAGAGGAAATAGATGAGATCTCCATGAGTAAACTGGGATCAAGGGGGCAAGAGAGGGGAGCGGATGGGGATGAGTACATGAGGGAATGGGATGGCCGAGCTGGGGGTGGGAAGGACAGAGTGGGAGAGCAATGAAAGCAATATCTTGATAGAGGCAGACATTATGCGGTTAGGGAAATTCCCGGGAATCCACAAGGACAACTCCAGCCTAGACTACTAGCAATAATGAAGAAGGTACTTGTGCTGGCCTACCCCTGTAATCAGATTGGTGAACACACTGTCATCAGGGAGCCTTCATCCAGTTACTGATGGAAGCAGATGCAGAGATCCACAGCTAAGCAGCAGGCCAAACTCTGGGAGTCCAGTTGAAGAGAGGGAAGAGGGAGTATATGAGTAAAGGGGGGGGGTCAAGATCATGATGGGGAAATCTACAGAGACAACTAAACCAAGCTCGTAGGAACTCATGAACTTTAGACCAACAGCTGTGGAACCTGCATGAGACCAGACTAGGCCTTCTGCATGTGGGAGACCATTGTGTAGTGTTGGGGATGCTGTGAATGTGTTGCTCTGATTGATTAATAAATAAAGTGCTGATTGGCCAGTAGCCAGGCAGGAAGTATAGGCGGGACAAAGAGAGGGGAGAATTCTGGGAAGTGGAAGGCTGAGTCAGGAGATGCTGCCAGCCACCGCGATGAGAAGCAAGATGTAAGTTACTGGTAAGCCACGAGCCATGTGGCAAGGTATAGATTTATAGAAATGGGTTAATTTAAAATATAAGAACTAGATAACAAGAAGTCTGCCATGGTCATACAGTTTATAAGTAATTTAAGTCTCTGTGTGTTTGCTTGGATCCAAGCGGCTGCAGGACTGGCGGGTAAGAGAGATTTGTCCTGACTGTGGGTCAGGCAGGACCAGGAAAATTTCAGCTACAGTGTAGCTTGCTCTGTTTGAGGTGAACCTGGCAGTGGAATCAGGATCTATCCATGGTACATGAGCTGCCTTTTGGAGCCTACTACCTGTGGTAGGATGCCTTGCTCAGCCTAGACTCAAGGGGAAGGGGATTGGTCCTACCTCAACTAAATGTACCAGGCTTTGCTGACTCCCCATGGCATCCTTTACCTTTTGGAGGAGGGGATACGGGGCTGGGTTGGCAGGAAGGAAGACTGGAGAGGAGTGGGAGGAGGAAATGAGTGGGGGATCTGTGGTTGGTATGTAAATGAATAAAAAATTCTTAAATTAAAAAAAATCTGTTGAGGTGATAGATCTAGGAATCCAAAATGAAGATTTTAGAAATGAAAGCCCATCTCTTAATACTCTTAAGAAAAACAATGTGCTCATAGTATTAGCTCTTTACTGCCTCTCACGTTTAGAATCTTCTCCAAAGATCTAGGAAGACTGTGTAGGAAATAGAATGAAACCAATTGATAGGAATCTGAGTTGATAGCACTGATAGAGTAGAATTCTAATACATCTTTATAGAATACGACAATCAATAGATAGGTATAGTTTTATGCACATGGTTTCTGTAACATCAGATATATCTGCAATAAGGATTGTAGGAAGACTCTAGGAAACTGTCCTTTAAAGGAGAAAAACAGCACAGGTGCCCTCTCCCTATCCTTAACAACATCACTGAAGCAAGATAAAAGGAACCACTCCATAAGCCACCTCTTTCAGGACAATTTTATTTATTATCCTTTAACTGTTAGGCATAACCGACTAACTTGAAAATAAGTGTGTGTGCAGTGCTGAAGACTGATGCCAAACTTTACTGCTACATGCCGGGTTAATTGAATTTTATGAACAAGGACATCTTACACTCACTGATTTAACATCTTACTAACCATAGACTAAGAATTATGGAAAAGCATCTCAACATCTGAAAGCAGAGCTCTGATCTTGCGGCACTTATGTGACTAGGAAGAGCCAATGTGTTTTTGCTCAGAATGTGGAGTTAATCATCTCTGGCCAGAAAGACAGAACAGGGCTCAGAAAACATCAGTGACGGAAGGAACTAGACAACCAACTCCTGCAAGACTTCTTCTTAACTCAACACCGGCACTTTAACACACATGCACACACTAGAACACCACACACATACACACACACACACACACACACACACACACACACACACATACACACACACACACACACACACACACACACACGGTATATATACATATAGAGAGAGAGAAAGAGAGAGAATGATATCTGGGGTATCTTAGGAGTGGTGCAGGTGAGTTGGCACTGGATTTGTATACTTGTATGAAATTATGGAAGATAATTTCATAAATCATCTGCATCTATGTGTTTAAAAATATAAATAGTTGCCGGGCGGTGGTGGCGCACGCCTTTAATCCCAGCACTCGGGAGGCAGAGGTAGGCGGATATCTGTGAGTTCGAGGCCAGCCTGGTCTCCAAAGCGAGTTCCAGGAAAGGCGCAAAGCTACATAGACAAATCCTGTCTTGAAAAACCACTATATATATATATATATATATATATATATATATATATATATATATAGTTTGAGGGATCTATGTTCAATTCTAAGAATTTTACCTAAAGTAAGAATAGCTAAAAAAAAAAACTTTCCCTAATTTGTACAAAGAAAAAAATTACAGGTTTATTTTAAATGTAATGAAATACACAGATGATTCAAAGAACTATAAAACCTCAAAAGACCAAATTATAAATAGAAAATCAAAGAAAATCTTCAAAGAAGTGGATAAAAAATGTGTATGAAGGATCATTGCTGACTGGAAAACATGGAGAAAGAAAAATGATGGATGATATTTAAGAACAAAAAAATCAAAAGAATGTTCTATGTTCTGAGAATATCTCTTTAAGAATAAGAGGGAAATAAACACATTATCACATGAAGAAAACCGAAACATATCTACATCCAATCACCTGCACTACACAAAAGGGTACTGGATAAAATATTGCAGGATAAAATATAAAAGCAACGGAATCTTGGATGAAAATTGGTAGGTAATTTTATTTTAAAAGAATTAGGTCTCATTTGCAATGGTGTCTTAAGGTATCAGGGAGATTTCTCGTGTACAATACTGAACATTTGCCATGGCTGAAATCAAGCAAGCAGGGGCAAGAGAACATTTCCCTACTGGTCATTCTGCTCTGCTCTGCTCTGCTCTGCTCTGCTCTGCTCTGCTCTGCTCTGCTCTGAGGATACATCTGGTTCAGCAAAGCTAGCTAGAGTGTTCTCATGATTTACATTACAGGCTAGAAATTACTTTTATACAACACTTTTCTCCTTAAGGACTGTTGTGTATGATGGGGACCTGCTATGCAGAACCAATTGCTGCATGATTTAAACTATCTTCATCAGACACACTTTGGTTATTCGAGTTCAATTTCAACAGTGACACATTAGAATATTGACTCTAATGTGTATTATATAAAAGTCAGAAAGGTGGTGATCCTTTCAGCTAGATTCCATCCTGTTTTTATAGTAGGAAAGGTTTTTTCAGTGCTCAGCATTCTACATAATAGCTAAATTGCTGATCTTCAGTGAATCCAGTAGTGGAATGGGAACGAAAATAGAATAATTAAAAAAAAAACCAGAAAAACAAACAAGTATATTAATAGACATGGGTGTAACTCAATGACAGAATGACTGTCTAGTATGTATGAAGTCATAAGACATGGAGACAATCTATCAGATTATATCAGAATATATATATAAAATGGATCACAGATTACCATTCCTATACCACCAAGGTATTAAAATATGAATGCTAGTAAAATACCTTTGGAGATAAAAATACCACCAATCTTTCTATTCCATGGAACTGTAATATAAAAAGTGAAAAACAAATTAGGCTCTTGAAACATTCATGCAAAGATTTTAAGACTATTCCTCATAAAAATATTATAAACCAGTTGTCATCAATGAGGGTGCAGGTGTAGGTGGCATTCTCCACATGACTGGGATTCTGATTGACCTGTTATTTCACTGGAAATCTTCCATGATAAGAAGTTCACTATAGTGTGGAGGCTGGCCATGCATTTCATTATTTTTATTTCCCCTTGCCCACCTCCCTGTGCCATGTATTGTGTTTTCATTCCTAAGTTTAATATGTGAATTGTTTCCACATTCTGAATATAATGATCCATGCTGTGAAGAAGATTTGTGCACAGACTTTTCTTCTCCTTTTTTCAATGGCTCTACATCCATGTTTGGAGATGCAGAGTCACATGGAAATTCTATGTAACTTCCTGTGGAACTATGGACTGATTTTTCCCAAAGACCAGCACATTTCATGTTTCTATAATTACCTGCTCATCCACTTTATATTCTGCCTGCAACCAGTTTCATCAGAAGGGTGGGTTATGCCTGTGATTCCCAACCTTCACATGTACATAGACTGTTGTCTACGTAATCATCTAATATCACCAAATTGGAAAAGTGACATAGCAGGAAATTTTAAAGACACTTAGTGATATGCTGGTTGAAGACACTGATACATATTCAATTGAATGTGAACTAGTCTAAATATGACTTCAAAATTTCACTCCTTCATAGAAAGAAAAGTTTAATGGAAATGTTGTCATGAAACTCTTCATAAATCCCTAAATACAGTATTTCCTCTCATATTCAATGTGGGAGAAACACTAAGCATTAACTATATATAATCTTCAGGAATATTAACAAGGGGAAAGAGTGTATTTAGAGAATGACACAAAGATGATCTTCTTCCTCAAAGATTTCTGTGGAAATATTTTTCTTGGGTAAAGAGCAAACTCACAGAACCAGAAAGTTTATAAAATCTGCAAGTGTTTATGTTAGGTGAGTAAATTCTGGAATGAGGCTAGAAGTTTGGACAGAGGAATGAGGAGAATCCAAATTGGAGGGTTTGTGTATGATGAATTCTTCATGTGCATGTGGAAAAGAAAGAAAAAAAAAGTATGCTTTCCCACAGCAGGTATATACTACACTATCCCTGTGATTCCAATGATTGCACTCAAGGTATTCTTGGTACACCATGATCAGATCATCTCAGGAAAGATAAGAATTTGACATTTACCTGCACTCCACACATTAACTCTGACTCTGATGGTCTAATGACACTGGTCCTCTTGTATTGACTATAGACACCAATGATATTCCACTACACAAACACTCAAGAACCTGAGCTTTTAATGAGTAACTAGGTTTATCTGTACGGTTAAATTATATATATATGTATACATATATATATTATATTACATTTATATATATATGAAATTAACTTGGGAGTATAGGGGGTAATTTTCAAATTTATACTACACAATACCATTGGAGTGAGATCAATTTGTGTACTTTCAAAACCCAAAGAATACCAGATCATTTGGGGAAGAAGAATGTGTGGAATGGAGTAAGGCCTTGTCCTGTCCATAGCCTTCAAAGAACAGAATGCATCTCATTTCTACCCCAGGGATCTTGTAGAGTCCTGATGAACATCACAGGTGAAAATCTAAGGAGTCTAGTTCCATGAAGAAATGTGTGTGGTGGAAAGTATAAACTAGGGTCATCATGGGAGGAAAAAACTTGAGTTGGCAGCCTGTATACAATCAGACTAACATGGTTTCTTAATCTGTAAACATTCTGGTTCATTGATGTGGTTTTTTCCCTGTGAATTAGACAGCATTAAGTTGACCCACAATTTCCACAGCCAGCCTCTTGTGAACACAAGTCCAAGCTGTAGGTCTTACTGAAAGGTAGCCACAAAATTTCCCACGGGCCAGAACAGGAGAATCGACTTGCAAGCAGAGCTGCTGTCTGTCCCGACTATGTCCACATAGTCACCCATCCACAGATAACTCAGTGGGATGACATATTTTATCTTAAAGATTCTCTTACGCCTAGAGAGAGAATCAAGGCAATCTGTTAGTTTGCTTTTCACTGTAGTTGGAATTACTTGTGGTAAGACCCAGTTCTTCCTGCTCCAGAGCCGAGGAGGACTCATCCATTTCTATCACGCAGGCAGGGCTCATGCCATGGTAGATGAGCCTCAGCAAAGCCTGTGCTGAAGGAAGTTTGAGGTTCACACTTTTCAATGGCCAAGAATAGCCATAGTCTGGTCTTTTTTTTTTTCTAATTGGTGAGTGTTTAGAATGACCATACTGCTGTGGGAATGTTCTGTATGGCAAATGTGTTGTTAATAAAATACTGATTGGCCTGTGGCTAGGCAGGAGGTATGGGCGGGACTAACAGAGAGAATAAAAAGAACAGGAAGGCAGAAGGAGTCACTGACTGCCAGCCGCCACCAGGACAAGCAGCATGTAAAGATGCCGGTAAGCCACAAGCCATGTGGCAAGGTATAGATTTATAGAAATGGATTAACTTAAGATATAAGGACAGTTAGCAAGAAGCCTGCCACGGCCATACAGTTTGTAAGCAATGTAAGTCTCTGTGTTTACTTGCTTGGGTCTGAGCGGCTGTGGGACTGGCAGGTGAAAGAGATTTATCCTGACTGTGGGCCAGGCAGGAAAACTCTAGCAACAAATGGAGCCAGAACGTGGGGCAGGAATTTCCACCTAAAACCTGAGAAAAGATTCTAAAACGGAGCTAAAAACAGCTTCCTAATTATCTCTCTCGAATGAGCGGCAGCTTGCCGGTTTGAGCTACTTGTGGGTTCCTGGCCTGTGTGCTCGACCTGCAGTGTGGCGGGAATGAGGCCTCTGCAAGTGGCACATTGGGCTGCATGGTAGATTTAGCCTTTGATAGTACAAAACAAAAAAAGAGGTTTCTGGGCTAAACGCTGCTTTGATAGAAGCATAGACCCACGAAGGCTCCTAGAGCTGACGGTAAACGTATCACCGCCATGTTGGGAAGCTGAGGTGGGCGGAGCCAGCAGCCACAGCACCGTTTCAGTCTTAGAAATGCTGCAGTTTAAAACAATTGATTCACAATAAGACAGATTCAGATGGAATAAGACTTTAAATGCTTTAAAATGTGTGTAAAAATGTACGTAGGCTTCAAAGAGAGATAAAAAGGAATATATACAGTTATATAAAGAAATAGTTTTGAAAAATGAAGTCTTTAAAGAGACAGTAAAGGTACTATAAAATATAAGCCACGTAAAGATGGATATCACACAGAGAATCTGCATTGTGTTGTCTTTGGGATTCTTAACTGCAGAGAGATATTTGATTGTAAAGGAAGCTGAGTTAAACCAATATGTATATTTTAAAGATACCTTAACTTCAAAACTTGGATGTAAGGATGTGTTGCTTTGGAAAGGAGACTCTGCTTTTGTTTCCACAGAAAGCCAGAGGCTATGGATTTGTTCCAGATTAAGATACATCAGGTTTGACCAGCCAAGACCACCTGAAGGTCTCCGATGACACCAAGGCTCAGATGATCCAACATCCAGAACCGTTTCAAGACAGCTGGCTCAGACGATACAGCCTCATGGACTATCCCATAATCCTAAAATTTTCTTTGTATCCCCATAAGATACAGCGCCCCCCTCCAGCAGGAAGCAGTAAGAGAAGCTACGCCCAAATTCCCAAATTATATGTAATTTACTTTGTTAAGGTTAAAACCTTCCTTTTTGAAAAAAAAAATGGGGGAAGTGCTGTGGGAATGTTCTGTATGGCAAATGTGTTGTTAATAAAATACTGATTGGCCTGTGGCTAGGCAGGAGGTATGGGCAGGACTAACAGAGAGAATAAAAAGAACAGGAAGACAGAAGGAGTCACTGACTGCCAGCCGCCACCAGGACAAGCAGCATGTAAAGATGCCGGTAAGCCACGAGCCATGTGGCAAGGTATAGATTTATAGAAATGGATTAACTTAAGATATAAGGACAGTTAGCAAGAAGCCTGCCACGGCCATACAGTTTGTAAGCAATGTAAGTCTCTGTGTTTACTTGCTTGGGTCTGAGCGGCTGTGGGACTGGCAGGTGAAAGAGATTTATCCTGACTGTGGGCCAGGCAGGAAAACTCTAGCTACACCATACTGTGTATTTTAAAGACATGGCATTATTAGAAAACCATGTGCTTCAATATTTCTCCCCTCTATTTAGTTAAGTGCTAAACTTTTCTTCTTGTTTACTTCCATAACTTCAATACCAAGAAAATTAGTTAAATGTTTTATATTTTACTTAAATAATTATTTAATGATCGCTTTCAAATAAATAATATGGGAATATTGCCTAACTTAATAAAATTCATATTCTGTTGTCCCTCTCCCTGTCCTAGCAAGTCATGTGAGCAATTTCTCAGGACAGTCTGAGTTCAGTACAACTGCTCCTTTAGTAAACCCACAATGTGTTTCTCATACAACTAACCACACAGAGGATTCTGTTCTCCAATAACCTAGTCAAATGATTACAAATATGTCTTCCTACCAAACCTTCTGATGCTATCAAAAGTGTTCTTGAGAAACAATTGTCTTGGGAGCATTAATTTTCTTTCTTTATTCTTTTTATATGGAGCTTGTTCTTTGATAATTTCAAATGCGTATTCAATGTGTTCTGATTATTTTCTATTACTCTATCTTCTTCCCTTCTATTTCTTGTCCACTCTCCTTCCCACACACACACTTTTTTATATTTTTTTAATGGTTGACTGTGTTTTACGCGGGGCATGTTTTTTGTGAACCTGGGTATGGAACCCCCATTGGAGCCTAGTGAGCTAATAGGTGGCTACATAATTGAAGATTATCATTCGCTCTCTCTCTCAGATTCCATTTGTGAAGTAGATGTTCAGCAATATTAATCACTGATGACTAGAACGTTTACCCCCAAAACTGAATGAACTGTTCTATTGATTCCTGTCCTCCAGTCTACTTATGTATTTATGAGAACACACCCCTAAAATAAGGCCAGTACCTATTTCATACCTTTCAATGTAATATGAAAGCTAAGATCCTTTGGACAGGTGATCCCAGAAAATACCACCACAGTTCTATGTAACAATATCACCATGTATAAAGCTTCAATCACAGCAGTTTCCTATGTCATCCACACGATCACCATGCTGGACCTAGTTGATGTCTGCAGCTTCCCCTGATTGGTTTAGGGACAGTAGCTACTTCTCATCTCTTCACACAACTTTGAAAGTTATGAGCTCACAGAGGTTCACATGTGTGGCTCCTTATGAGCAACCATCATAATCAGGGATTTCCCCTCTTGCTTCTATAATCTATTTGCAAACACCAAGCAAGAGGGCCCCTGATTATCATGTTTTTAATATTTTACTTTGAGAAGATGTCTCCACAAGATCCACAAATTTGCAATACTCATAAATCAGCTTCCAAAGTGCTGGAATTCAAGTTTTCAAGTTTGCTGCTATTCTTTCCCCAGCATCAAACAGCAAAACAATTGGTTACCTGATAGCATATAGACAGCCCTGAAAACATATATACAAGCATCTAACATATGTATATCTAAAAATACATATGTACTGTATATATACATATATTTTAATATACATATATATGTAACAACAATTAATAAAAAAGAAGCCATGATTTTCACAGAGAGCAAGAGGGGGAATATGGGAGGACTTGTCAAGTGGAAAGGGAAAGGGGAAATGATAATGAAGTATTTATAATCTCAAAAAATAAAAGAAATAAAAAAACTTTTGTGGTTTTGAACAGCAAGGCCTAATCAAAGTGTAGCCTCTCATAGTAAGGACGGCACAATGCACATACTCACAGGTTACTAGATACAATCAAAACATCACTGAACAAGGAGAGATGTTGTTTCTTCCTTCTCCAGCCTCTTCTGAGTTCCACGGGGCCTTGGCACAGCAAGGTTCGATGTATCCCTCCCGTGGCTTTCTCCTCAAAGGTTTCCATGTAGGAAAAAAAGGCTTCTCCTGGTCCAGGTCTCCAACCAACAGAACAGGTATTCAGTGGTTGTTAATTGATACCTAATTTCAAAGGGTGGATGACATGAAAACACAGGCTCAGTTCTCCAACAGGACTCTGTTGAGTTATCAGCAGTTTTGAGGGTGCTTAGGAAAGGAAGCATTGGGAACAGACTGCAGGAGTGGGCTCTCTTCCAGAAGGTATCAACTGAGGGGTGTGGGAACAGTCTGAACAAGGGTAGCTGGTAGGGTCTAGAGAAGTGGTTCTCCACCTTCCTAATGATGCATCCCTTCAGTACAGTTCTTCATGTTGTGGGGACACCCAACTATGCAATTATTTCATTACTTCTTTGTCACTGTAATTTTGCTACTGTTATGAATCCTAATGTGAATATCTGATATGCAGACTATCTGATAAGGGACCCCAAAGGGGTCGCTACCCACAGGTTGAGAACCACTAGTCTAGAGTGAGGAAAGGGCTGAGTGATGTAATTCTATCTCATTTTAAATCATTTTAAAAATTGAACAATAAAAATATCAATGGTTAAAAAAAGAATTTGGATTTACCAACATTATTCATGATTTATAAATAAAGTAGTAACACATTGCAAGGCATCCTATTGGAGAGAAGAAATATTCACACGCTGGCGGGATTCAAAAGAAAGAAGAGATCAATGGTGATCATTAAATGAGGGCTGAAGCAGGTGACTCCTGAAAAATGGCCATTGGAGCAGCAACTTGGATGTCATTGCCAACCCTAACTGCAATAATATGTGTTCAATAATAGGAGGAATGCTTGTGCAAAACCTTGTGAAATGCAGATTTATCCCCAAAGACTCTGAATCCTAATTCTTTTAGCCTATCAAAGGTCCATGTGATATAAGCAGCATGCAGACATCATTAACACTGTGAACCTTAGAGTCTAACAGATGCCAGAATCACAGGAGACTTTATAGACAAATGTGCCTTAGCGAGACAGTCAGAAAGCTGCATGCACAGGTAAGTCAGGTAGCTTTGAAGACTATAGAGGAGAGGAACACGCTTAGAGGAAGTAAAGCCTAGAGGCACAAAGGATTGTGACTGAAACAACCTGGAAGATACTGTGTAAATCTCATGGTTCATTATGAAGTATACGTTGGACACATAATAATCATAGAGAGATCATGTAAAACTAGAATACCCATGTCTTTAAAATGATTTCATTTTGGTGAGAGTAATAAATTGTACCTTCTGAAAACTGTGTGTTTTCACTGATATGTGTAATTATATAGTACTAATTAAGATAGCAAAACTCTATCAAATTGTAAAGTTCTTTATAAAGTTTCTCTGCTGTGTAATTCTATTTGAAAATGACTGATATGTTGGAGTGTGGTAAAGAAAACAAATAAGAAAGTAATCTATGTATTGAAATGCCATAATTAACTCATTCCTTTGTAGGATGTGAAAGAAATTTTTTTTTAAAAAAAAGTTTTTCCTAATGATTTAAATAAGTCAGGTCTCAGGGAGCACATATATCCAGACATGTCAGTCTTTGTCCAGCACAAGATAGACTATAGAAGGATCTCTGGTGGTTAGAAAACAACAAAACAAAACCAACCAAACAAAAAACAAAAATTAGCATTCATCCAGAATTTATAAAATGGTTCTTGAAGAGCAGAAGGAGTCATTTCTCTTGCCTCTGTCAAAAGGGGCATATGGTTCTCCAGTGACCTGTGGCTGCTATTAACAGCCATGCTGCCTTCCAGGTTCCCTGTGTCTCGATTCAAAAGTACTTGCTAAATATCTCACAGCCCCATCTACTTTCCTGTCCCTTCACAGCCACCCCACCGCCTTCTGCACTATGCAGACTCCCAAAATGTCCTAGAACTCCCCTTGCTCTCTTTAGGAAGTCGAGCTATTTCCCCCTGGCCCGGCCGTCTCCACTACTCTCTTTTGCTGTTCTCCCTTCTCTCACAGACTGTTTTGGTCACATCAAGTCTGTTTCTTTTTATTTCTGCTCAGACTTCTTCCAGATGCCTCTGAACATTCTCTCTTATCCACAATAAAATTCTTCCCTGTAATTATGGAGCAGCATTTTCAGTGGTTTCTTTACTGTGCCATGCTCATACAGTTTGAATATTCAAAATATATAGTTCTTGAAGTGAATATTACTCTTCCCAAGACATATGTTATCTCTTTCAAGGAAT
>CABHPQ010155373.1:0-15041 GCA_902168405.1 Peromyscus aztecus
TTTTTTTTTTAATATTGAGGCAAAACATTTTGTTTGGTAGATTAAATACTATGCTATTTCATTTCATTTACTTATTTTTTTCTTTCTTTCTTTCTTGAGATAGGGTCTTAACTATGTAGCCTGGAACTCACTCGGTACACCAGGCTAGCCTAAAATTCATAAGATATTTATGTTACCTGTCTTTGCCTAACTCACTCTATACATCAGGCTAGCCTAAAATTCACAAGATATTTATGTTACCTGTCTTTGCCTATCTGTGCTGGGATTCAAGCTGTGTGCCACCTCACCTGGGCATGATTAATTTTTAGTTATATGTATATGCCTGTGTGTCTGGGTGGGTTTGTACACATGTGTCTGAGGATGCCAAAAGAGACCAGAACCTCTGGAACTGGAATTAAGATGCCTGACATGTGCTTTTACTTGCTGGTCCTTAGTGAAATGTTTCTTTAGCCTTAATCATTAGATTGTTACAACTCCTGTGTTTTCTTTAATTTCTACTAAGTTCTGACCAGAATTTTTATACACATTTTACTGAGTTGTGCAGGACAAACCTCAACACATATGTACATGTGTGAACTACTGTTTTCTTATGTAATGCTTTTCTAATTTTGTTTGAGATTTTAATTTTTATCTTATGTGTGTGAATGTACGTATGTATATGCATCGTATATGCCTCATGCCTGTTTAGGTCAAAAGAAGGGACCTGGAACTGGAATTAGGGTTTATGGATTTTGGCCATGTGGGTGCTGGGAACTGAACCTTGGTCCTCTGCAATAGCAGCAAACCTTTTCAACCACTGAGCTATTATTTCAGCCTCCAATTTTTATTTTTTGACCAAGGCTGGCCCCAAGGCTTTTATATAACTGAGGCTAGCCTTGGACTTTGATCCTTCTACCTCTTCCTCCAAAGTGCTTGGATTACAGACATGTGCCACATCACCTGGCTATACAAAGCTTTAGAGAGAGTAATAGGAAATGTAGATCATGTTTCATGGATAAGTTCATAATTCTACTTTAACCTAATTTTTACTGTTTTTTTTCCCCTTTAGAGTCTTTTTTTTTTTCTTGAAAAGTAACTTTCAATTTAAAAAGATTGAATAGTACCTTGTCATTAAAAATTGAGCTGTTAAGGCTGGATATGGTAGCACAAGCCTTTAATCCCAGCACTCGTACCACTTGAGATAGAGGCTAGCCAAGGCTACACAGGAGACCTTGTATCAAGAAACGAGAAAAAAAGTGAACTATTAAAATGGCAAATGATTGGTGATTATAGTAACAATTTTCTTCCTCTTTCTTGTCTACTTTTAAGATTGATGAAGAATTGGTAACAAATTCTGGGAAGTTCTTAGTTTTGGATCGAATGCTGCCAGAACTGAAAAAAAGAGGTCACAAGGTTAGGTATTTCTGATTAGAATTTTAACCATTTAGTTTTTTGTGAGTCAGTATAGATATTAAGATGTACTTAAATTTCAGGTGCTGGTTTTTTCACAAATGACAAGCATGTTGGACATCTTGATGGATTATTGTCATCTTAGAAACTTCACATTTAGCAGACTTGATGGGTCCATGTCTTATTCAGGAAGAGAAAAAAATGTAAGACCATACATATGAATTTCTTTTTTGTAACTTCTATCTTCATTTTTGAAATAATATGACCAAAAATTGATTTAGTACTAACATCTTAGTTTTTGAGTCTCATACCTACATACATGTAATTTTCTGGCACAGTCTTAGATATAATAATATCCTACTTACCCAACCACTACTGTAATAACTTTGGGATAATAAGGCATTGTTTTCTGATTTTTATCCCAGTTTTCAACTTTTAGCATGAAAATGTTAAGTATGTGTCAGTTATAAGAATTTCTTAGTTGGCTACTAATATTCTATCCAGAACCTGCCATTAACATTCCATTGTTCCTTTTTATCACACCTGAGATACAACAGTCCATTGTATCTACTCAACATTCCTTCATTTTATTTTTATTGTTGTCGTTTGTTTATTTGTTGTTCAAGATAGGGTTTTTTTGTGTAGCCCTGGCTATTCTGGAACTCGCTCTGTAGACCATACTGGCCTCGAACTCAGAGCCACCTGCATCTGCCTCCCAAGTGCTGGGATTAAAGGTATGAGCCACTACTGCTTGGCTTTTTTTTTTTTTTTTTTTTGTTAAGATTTATGTTTATTTTGTATGTATGGGTGTTTTGCCTGTATGTATTATGCAGCACATGAATACCTGGTGCCTGTGAAGCCTAGCAGTGGGTATACAATCTGTGGGAGCTGAATCCCAGCCACTGGGAGAGCAATAAGCACTCTTACCCTACACTATCTCCAGCCTCTGTTTTTAAAGCTTTTCCTTATTTGTGTTTTTCATCATGTGAGTTACAGGGAATGAACTCAGGTCGTCAAGCTTGGAGATAAGAACCATTACCCACAGAGCTTTTTTGCTGGGCAGTGTTGGTTTTCTGAGACACATTGCAGTATATGGTCCTGGCCAGCTTTGAACCAGAGTGTGGCTCAGACTTAGAGCACTCCTCTTGCCTCAGTCTCTGCAGTACTAGGATTATAAGTGTGAACCATTACACATGACTATCTGTCCTCTTGATGCATTTAAATTGTATATTCTTCATTGACTTTTACATATGTTTTAGGATAAGAGTTACTTATGAAGCAAATAAAGTATATGTATTGTTTTTGACAGACATGAGCAAAATTTTTTTCCATACCACTAATGAGATCGAAATTACCATAAGCCCAGAAAGTGTGTGCTGCTTCTTCCTAGTCAGGCAACCTTTTCTATCCATCTGGTTTCTTATACTGTTTCCATTATGTGTATGTGTGTGTGTGTTGGTTTATGTATATGTTGGTTATGTAGGTGTGCACATGTGCACGCACCGAGGTAAGGAAGACATTAAATGTCTTACTCCATTAAAGGTAAAACTCATTAATTAGCTAAGCTTGTGGGCTAGAAAGCTCCAGGTATCAGCCTGTCTCTGCCATTTCAGTTTCTCCCACCAGCTCTGTCATTAGTGACCATGGCTGCCACTTAGTGTTTTCATAGATGCCAGGGGTCTGTGTAGTTAGAGGATTTCTCTGTCCCGCCCGGCACTGAGGTCCCACAGCTGCTTATAAAATAATCACTCAGAAGCTTATATTAATTATAACTGCTCGGCCATTAGCTCAGGCTTTTTACTGACTAGCTCTTACACTTAAATTAACCCATAATTCTTATCTATGTTTAGCCACGTGGCTTGGTACCTTTTCTCAGTTCTGCCTTGTCATCTTGCTTCCTTTGTGTCTGGCTGGCGACTCCTGACTCTGCCTTTCTCTTCCCAGCATTCCTTTAGTCTGCTCACCCCACCTATACTTTCTGCCTGGCTACTGGCCAATGAGTGTTTTATTAAACCAGTGTACAAAAGCGTTATCCCACAGCAGATTTGAACTCAGATCATCTTGAAGATACTTTACTGACTGAGCCATCTTTTAACCATTTTTTGCCTTTTTTTTTTTTTGATAATGGGTGTGATATATAGCTTTAACAAAATAAAAATACCCTGCAGAATGTAAATGCTTGAAAAGCAAAGTTTATACAAGCAGAGGTTTTATTAGTGACTATAATTGTTTCCTAGCGTTAACAGTATTATTAAAAGAAATGTCTTCCACCTCAGTCATTTTTAAAGTTAATTTTTTTTAAAATTTTTTGTTTATGTTCCTTCTGCTTTAGATATACAGTTTCAACACGGATCCAGATGTTTTTCTTTTCTTAGTGAGTACACGAGCTGGTGGCTTAGGCATTAATTTGACTGCAGCGGATACTGTTATCATTTATGACAGTGATTGGGTAAGAAGTACAGTAATATGCTGACTATATTTCTGTTCTGAAATTTTTATCCTTTATTAGATATATTGTAGTTTCATTTATCTATTGAAAAGTACCTATTTGCAGGTAGGAATTATTCACAAGTTTTCTGCCTATAAAAACAATATTTCAGAGCCGGGCGGTGGTGGCTCACGCCTTTAATCCCAGCACTCAGGAGGCAGAGCCAGGAGGATCTCTGTGAGTTCGAGGCCTGGGCTACCAAGTGAGTTCCAGGAAAGGCGCAAAGCTACACAGAGAAACCCTGTCTCAAAAAACCAAAACCAAAACAAAACAAAACAATATTTCAGAGTATTTAAATCATTTTAATTCACATTTATTTAGTGTGTGTGTGTGTGTGTGTGTGTGTGTGTGTGTGTGAGAGAGAGAGAGAGAGAGAGAGAGAGAGAGAGAGAGAGAGAGAGAGAAGTAGCTATCAGAGGACAACATATAAAAGTTAGTTCTCTCCACCATGTGAATCCTGGGGATTAAACAGAGGTAAGTGGTCAGGCTTTACCCACGAAGCCAGGCTAGCCTTGAACTCAGGGATCCACCTGCCTCTGCCTCCCTTAGTGCTGGGATTAAAGGTGTGCGCCACAACTGCCACGAAAGCTTAAGTTAATTTTAACATAATTCTACTAACTGTACCTTTCTTTTCAACTTTAAGAATCCCCAGTCTGATCTCCAGGCCCAAGATAGATGTCATAGAATTGGTCAGACAAAGCCAGTTGTTGTATATCGCCTTGTAACAGCTAATACTATTGATCAGAAAATTGTGGAAAGAGCAGCTGCTAAAAGAAAACTGGAGAAGCTTATCATCCATAAAAGTAAATGATTTTTAACTTGTTTAAAGTATTTTTATTTTAATATTTTTGTGTATGAGTGTATTGTCTGCATAGATGTCTGTTCCCCATGTGCAAGCCTAGTGCTTAGGAAGGCCAGACGAGGGTGTTGGCTCACTTGAACCTGAAGTTACAGATGGTTGTGAGCCTCCATGTGAGTGCAGGGAATTGAACCTAGGTCCCCTGTAAAAGCAGCCAGTGCTCTAAACCTGAGCCATCTCTCTAGCCCTGTAAATAATTGTTACATGGTAAAATTTGTGCTTTGGTTGTCCATTTTGTGTGTTGAGAATTACCATTTTTTTTTACTTTCTAAAGAAAATTAATACAGCTTCATGTCAGGATTTAAATGTGTAATAGGATTTGGAGCTACTAACAGTACATTGAGTTGTTGTCCATAGGCAGAAAGAACCTCAGTGATTAGATAACTGCTGAGGGAAAGGGTCAAGGATAATGACCCTTTGGGGTATAATGTCCCCAAATCCGTCGTATAAAATTTAACATAATGCTAGTGTATATTTCTGGCAAGATATTTGTTTACCAAAAGCTTTAAAACTTAAGAGCATTCAGTGTACTAAATATTAAATGCTAATGGTATATCATAGTATTATCAAATTCTATTTAATGTAGAATAGTTTTTTTTTTAAAGAAGAAGAAAATGACTTGAGGAGCTTCCCAAGATTTCTTGGGATGATTCTTTTTAATTGTTTGAAGACAGGGTTTCTCTGTGTATCCCTGGCTGTCCTAGAACTAACTCTGTAGATCAGACTTGAACTCAGAGATCCACCTGCCTCTGCCTCCCAAGTGCATGCACCACCACTGCCCAGTCAAGGATAGTTCTGTTTTTACTTATTTAACATAAATTTTTATTTTATTAAGTAGTACAGTGGCTACCTGAAGAAAAGTTCAAATTGTTTCTCTTAAGTCTGGAGAAATGAGAGGACCTTGATCTTAAAAGTAATGTTTAAAGTCACTTCTTACTGATTTTATAATACTCATCTGCCTGCACATACTTTATGTTGTCTGGCCTATTTTATTTTTTAATTTCATATTCTTTATTATTTTGTGTTTATGCATGGTTGTGTGTCTATGGGTGTATGCACCCTCTGGTGTAGTGGTCGAGGATAATTTTAGAACTGGTTTTGTCCTCCTACCTTTACACGGGTTCCAGGCATTGAATTCAGATCATCAGACTCTTGTTGACCCTCATACCTGGTTTTGATGGAAAAGCAGATTAGATTTGAGAGAGAATTAATTTGACTTGGTAGAAAATGTAGATTGTGGTTAAAAATTTCAGAGTGAGTAAAATGAGGCTTGTCTTTCAACTTTTTAACCTGTGTTACTTAAGAAAATAGATAAAAATTATTTCTTTAAATGTTGAACCTAGTTTTAGTTTATGCAGATTTTATCCATGATTATGTATTCTCAAGTCTGTTTTCAGTATTCGAGATACTAATTTCATAAAATATTAAGGAATATAAAAATACAAACTTACTGAAATACAGTAAATATATATAATAAAATAAATGTTAAGTATAAAATTTAATGACTACTCCAGAAAGTTTCCTTGTTTGTTTCCTTTCCAGTCATTCCCTGTGCTTCTATGACACATGCTGTTTTGGATTTTGTCAGTGTGACAGAAAAAATTGTTTTTTTTAACATTTTTGGTGTTTTTTTTTTTTTTTCCTATTTACTTTTGTTTAACATATTTTGAGATTCATCTATATGTTATATATTAGAGGGATTTTGTGTTACTCAGTAGTTCATTTACCTTTCTGTTGATGGACGTTTGAAATGTTCCCCGATTGTGTTTGTTATGAATAAGCTAATTGTTTGAGTCATTGTTTATAGGTTGCCTTTATTTGTTCTTAAAAGGGCTATGTGTTTTTCTGTTAGTAAGTATCAAACTTTTCCTAAATTTACAAAAAAATTTCATACTTCAGCAAGATTCAAGAGTTTTCTTCCATTTTGACAATCAAAAAAAAAAAAAACTTTTGAAAGTTATCAGCCAGTGAAATAGCACAATGGATCCCTATACACAAATCAATAAATGTTAAATTTTCTTTCAAATTATAAGCCTTGTTCCTGGTTTGTAATAGATTATGGTTTTCAAAGAAATTTATAGTATGAATTTGTTGATTTGTTTGTTTTGTTTTTCTTTACCTCTTCAGATCATTTCAAAGGTGGTCAGTCTGGGTTAAGTCAATCTAAGAATTTCTTAGATCCTAAGGAATTAATGGAGTTACTAAAATCTAGAGATTATGAAAGGTAAAATTTCTTTTAATTTTATTATAATATATATAGGTAGGTAGATAGAGTGTGCTTGTGCCTGTGTGGAGGTCAAAGGACAACTTGGAAGGGTTGGTTCTCTCCTTTCATCACGTGGGTCCTGGGGATAGAGCTCAAGTTGTTAGGCTTGGTGGCAAGCACCTTTACCCACTGAAGCATTTTGTTGGCTCAAAATTTTAATTTTTAATATTTTGTCTATATGAATGTTTCTCCTGCATGTATATCTGCACAGTGTGAATGTCTGATGTTTACAGAAACCTGAGGAGTTTATTGGATCCCCTAGAACTAGAGTTCAATATTGACAGTTAGGAACTGCATGGTGGGTGTGGAGAGATGGAACTCAGGTCCTCTGGAAGACCAGTTAGGGCTTTTAAATTCTGAACTCTCTCCAGTCTGTAAATGTCATTTTTTCTTTTCTTTTCTTTCCTTTTTTTTTTTTTTTTTTAAATTTATTTTGTAGTGTTATGCCTGCATGTATGCCTGCACGCCAGAAGAGGGCACCAGATCTCATTATATATGATTGTTAGTTAGCTACCATGTGGTTGCTGGGAACAGAACTCAGGACCTATAGAAGAGCAGCCAGAACTCTTAAATTAACCTCTGAGCCTTCTCTCCAGCCCCTGCAACATTTCTTAATTTAGAAAAATGTAATGCATAGTTCTGGGTATAGTTTGATAATACTTGGATGTTGTTTTTATAGGGAAGTAAAAGGATCAAGAGAGAAGGTCATTAGTGATGAAGACCTAGAGTTGTTATTAGATCGAAGTGATCTCATTGGTGAGTATTTGCCTTTTTTGAATTAAAACTTTGAAACACATGCAGAAAGTAGTGTTGTAATGAAGCCTTGGTGTAGTATATTCAGCCATAATTGTTCACAACATTTAGTAAGTCCTGTTCCTTGCTGTTTCTTTTTGTTGGAGACTTAAAATCAAACATCTGTCATGGCATTATAACCATGAGTACATCTACATGTTGTTAAACTGATCTACTTAGGTCAGTATTGTACTTTAGAATTTTGGCACTAATTAATTTCATCTATTTCTAGTTTATTCAGGTTTTTCCCAGTTGTCTCACTTTTATTGGCAGTTTTAAAACAATATCCAAATTGCTGCTCATCTTTTGTTTTTTTATGTTACTGGTTTATGGGAGGACCTCAGTTATTTGCCCTGTAAAATGGCTTATACCCTGAAATTGTCTATTGTTTTAAAGTTCCATATCTGAGCCATTGACAGTGTTTTATTGTCATATTAGAGAGCATATTGTGTCTGGGTTTTTATTTTTGGTGAGATAAGATTAATCATGTTCAGGCGTCTTATCTCCCCTGTTAACTTCTACTAGTTCTTTGAGATTTTGTATAGTCTGTTTTGATCACTTATGCTCCCTCCCCCAACTCTTCCCAGATCAACCTCTCGTTCTCTATCCACTTTACTCTGTGTTCTTTTGTTTTTATTTTTAAATCCTTCAAGACCAGTTTATGTTGCCCAAATAATCTTGAATGCATAATTTTACACTGGAGCGTGATCAGCTTAACCAGGGGCTGTACTCTAGAAAATTGTCCCTCTCTTAGCAGCAGACGGTTGCTATGCTCCATGGGTAGGTGTGGGATTGTGTTTCCCACTCCCCATCTCTGTGCTGGGATTTTGTTTGGTTTCAGCTTGTACATGCTGTTGGAACCAGTATGAGTTCATATGTGCAGTTGCCTTGCTGTGTCTAAGATGTTTTCTTGTAGTCAACCACCATCTCTAGTTCTTACATTCTTCTGTGTCCCCTTTTACAGTACATATTTTTATAAATATTTATTTTATTTTACTTGTAGGGATGTTTTCCCTACATATATATCTGTGTACCATTTGTGTGCCTGGTACCTGCACAGGGCAGAAAAGGGTCTTGGATTCACTGGAACTGGATTTACAGGCATGTTGTGAGCCACCATGTAGGTGTTGGGAGTTGAGCCAGGGTCCTGGAAGGGCAGACAGTGCTTTTAACCACTGAGCCACGTCTCCAGGCTGGAAGTCTCTTCCTTTCTTCCTTCCTTCCTTCCTTCCTTCCTTCCTTCCTTCCTTCCTTCCTTCCTTCCTTCTTTCCTTCCTTCCTTCCTTCCTTCCTTCCTTCCTTCCTTCCTTCCTTCCTTCCTTCCTTCCTTCCTCCCTCCCTCCCTCCCTCCCTCCCTCCCTTCCTTCCTTCCTTCCTTCCTCTCTTCCTCCCTTCCTCCCTTCCTCCCCTCTTCCCCTCTCCTCCCCTCCCCTCCCCTCCCCTGCCCTTCCCTTTCTTTTCTTTTTTTTTTTTTAAATAATTCTTGTGAATGTGTATGTGTGTAGATATGTGTTGTCTGCCATGGCACCCAGTTTGAGGTCAGAAGACAACTTTGGGTATTAATCCTCACCTACCTTATTTATGCCAAGCTGGCTGACCCATGAGCCTCATGGGGTTCTCCTGTCTCTTGCTTCCTATCTCTGGGAGTACTGATTGCACATGGGTGCTATTGCTTCCATGTCTGGCTTTAAGTGGGTTCTGGGATCTAAACTCAGGTCTTCACATTTGAATAACAAGCACTTTACTACTGAACTATCTACTCAATTTGTTCCTCCAGCTCCCCCCTTTTTGAGACAGGCTCTGGATGTATAGACTAAATTGCTCTTGAACTTCCTGTGGTCCTTCTGTCTCTGCTTCTGCCTAAGTGCTGGGATTACAAGTCTTTGATCATCATGCCCAGTTTTTAACTGGAATGAAGTCCAGCTTTACAAAATCTGTGTGTCACAAGTTTGGAGCTGTATCTAAGTAATCTTTGTGAAAGATTGAAGTTTGAAGTTTTTTTTTAAGAGTATTATCGAGTTTCAGATTTTTTATTTTAGGTTTGTTATCTAGTTTGAGGTTGGTTGGTTGGTTTGTTTTTTTTTTTTAAAGAAAATGTGAGGAGTTTGATCGAAGGCTTTACGGAGCTCCCCAACCCCAGTGCCCCACTCCAGAAGACAATTGTTAAAACACTCATCTAGGAAGTTACTACTGAACTCAGTATTAACCAAGGATAATACCTGTCACTTTAACATTATAGAAGGAAGTTCTAAATACTATAAGATATAGACTAGAGGAGTAAGAAATAAGAATTGAAATTGCTCTCAAAGGATGGGATTACAGGTGAAAGCCACTGCCCAACAGGAAAAGAATTCTGAAATAAAATACAGAGCTCATAAGGCTGGGGAGAGGGTTTAGCAGGTAAGAGTACTTGCTGGTATGGAATGGGGATCTGAGTTCAAATACCCAGAGCCTATGAAAAGCTGGGCATGATTACACACGTGTAGCATGAATCTTAGAAGGTCTTATTAATAAAATCAAACCCGGAGCCAGGTATTGGGGTAAATGCTGGAAGGTCAGAGAAATAGAACAAGCCACAGCTATCTCACCTCGCCGGATCCTCAGCTGGTCTTGTTTCCTCAGACTGGAGGCCTCTGAGTCTTCATCCAGAATGGGTCTCAGCTGAACTGCTGCTAGAAGCCTGAATGCTTAACCAGGCCAAATGCCTCTCCAGGGCAAATGCCTCTCCAGGGCAAATGCCTCTCCTGGGCAAATGCCTCTCCTGGGCAAATGCCTCTCCTGGGCAAATGCCTCTCCAGGGCATATGCCTCTCCTTTCTGGTCCTCACGCCTTATATACCTTTCTGCTTTCTACCGCCACTCCCTGGGATTGAAGACTTGCTTTCTGGGATTAAAGGTGTGGGTCACCATGCTTGGGTGTATCCTTGAACACATGAATTTCTGCCTCTGGAATGCCAGGATTAAAGGCGTATGCTACCACTGCCTAACCTCTGTTTAATATTGTGGCTGTTCTGTCTCTGACCCCAGATAAGTTTATTAAGGTACACAATATTTTGGGGAACACAATACCACCACACACACGTGTCTATAACTTTCATTATGAGAGGTAAGGGGGAAGGGTGGAGAAAGGAGAATTGTTCAGGTTTGTTGAACTCCCACTAGATCCAGGTTCAGTAATAGACCCTGTCTCAGGGGAATAAAGGGAAGAGTGATAGAGAGGACACCTGACATCCTCCTGACCTTATTCTCAGGTTTGTACACACACACACACACACACACACACACACACACACAAAGGATAGAGCTCACTATGAAAAACGATTTTGTTAAATTTATGCTGAGACAGTTCTGTGAAACACATGGTACATAGACAAAAATTTGTACTTGTTCTAAGCTGAAAGTTTAGTTTTTTGTTTTTTTTGTTTTTGTTTTTTTTTGTGTGTTTTTTGGTTTTTCGAGACAGGGTTTCTCTGTGTAGCTTTGCGCCTTTCCTGGAGCTCACTTAGTAGCCCAGGCTGGCCTCGAACTCACAGAGATCGCCTGGCTCTGCCTCCCGAGTGCTGGGATTAAAGGCGTGCGCCACCAATGCCCGGCTGAAAGTTTAGTTTTTTCACGGTATCTTCCTTCTCTGCTTTAAAAAAAAGGGTTTTTTTTTTTGTTTTGTTTTGTTTTGTTTTTCTTTTAATTTTATGTGAATGAGTGTTTTGCTTGCTTGTATGTCTGTAGCAGGTGCATGCCTGGTTCATACAGAGGTCAGAAAAGGATGTTATATCCTGGTATTGGAGTTATGGATGATTATGAAATGCCATGTATGTGCTAAAACTTTGTAAGAGCAACAAGCTTTTAATTGCTAAGCATCTCTCCAACCCTATTTTCCAGCTTTCAAACTAAGCATAATTGCCTTTTTAAAAACATCCCTGATGGGGCTGAAGAGATGACTTAGTGTTTAAGAGCACTGACTGCTCTTCCAGCACCTACATGGCAGCTCACAACTATCTGTAACGCCAAGATCTGACACCCTCACGCAGACACACGTGTAGGTAAAACACCAATGAAAGTAAAATAAAAATAAAATTAAAAAATCACTGAGGAAAGTCAGTATTTTGTTTCTAGCTTTGTATATGTAGGATTTGGACCAGCAAAATGAGGCTTCATATTGTTTCCTCTGTGCTGATTGGAGCTGTAATAAAGACTGTTATATTTTGGAGAGAGGACTTCTGTTTCAACATATTTGGTATTTCTTACGATTTTTTAAGATTTTCTTATGCCTTTAAAAATGTATGTGTCCTAATATTTCTCTCTTAGATCAAATGAAAGCCTCAAGACCAATTAAAGAGAAAACAGGGATATTCAAGATACTAGAAAATTCTGAAGATTCCAGTGCTGAATGTTTGTTTTAAAGCAGAGTGAAATGGCTTATAAAAACTTTTGTTTACATCCATTCCGGTAACTTGCCCACTGGCTTTGAAATCTGGATTGTTCACTTTACTTTTTGGATTATATCAGTTTATATAATGTAACTAATATTGTTATATACTTGGAATGATAATTTTCTGAGACTTATTAAGTACGAAATTCCTATTAAATTTAGTTTTATCAGTTAGCTTTTGGGACTAGGTTGTACTTTTGAGTATTGTCTTTGAATATTGTCTAATATGTACTTAACCATTGGCAAGTTTATACAGTCTTCCTGTGGAAGTTTAGTGTCTCCCCTCAACCCCTTTAGTGATATAATGCATGGGATTTGGACTTCAGTTATGGAGCAAGGTTTTGATGGGGGAGATTGATTGAAATTGTACTTTTTTTTTTTTTACTAAATTTTTTTTTTAATTTATTTTACATGCCAACCACGGTTTCCCAGAAATTGTACTTTATGTTGCTGAAGAAAACTGTTCAATTTTTGAGTCAGTAAGATGACTTACCAAATAAATGTTTATTATAATATGATCTCATCACATTATTTTATCAGGAAACTGGTAATTTAGTTAAAATAATAACAAGGCTTAACTGATACTGGGATTCAACTTGGCTAATCTGGCTTCATTCTTTTGTAAGGCTGTCTTACAACAATTTCAGCAGAAAAGCTCAAAGAAATTGTAAGATCCTGATAAAAAAACTCAGATTTTGGAGAAGGATACATTGTGCAAATCAAGAATAGAAGTTGAATGGCGAAACCAAGAGAATTTATAGAAAGAGGTCAGATACAACCAGAGGGAAGGAAAGACCTCTGTGTAAAAGAAACTCAGGAGCCAAAGTAAGGGACCATACCAGCCTCAAAGGGAACAATCCTTGCCCTGCATGAAAGGTTATAAGACAGTGAAGAAGAAATCCTGGGTAACCCTACCTAGGAGAGAGGACATGTTCAGTGAGCCACGTATTTATTTACTTTCTTTTTTAAAATTTGTGCGTGTGTGTGGTGGTTGTTAAATCTTGGAGTTATTGGGGGTTATGAACCTGCTGACATTGGTGCTGAGAAGTAAACACAGGTTTTCTGGAGGAGCAATAAGCACTCAACTTGTGAGCTGTCTTTCTAGCCCCTAGATCATGTGTTTGTTTATTGATTGTCCTATAGAAAATTGTTACATGTATCTATATTCAAATGAAAGGAATTTAGAATAATGGAACTAAAAAAAGGAAAATTTTTTGAGAAAGCATTTGGTCAAATAAGAGACCAGTATAGGTAGTAAACTTTGGGTGCTCTTTTTTTAGTAGTAAAAATGTTCAACAGTCATCAAAGTAGGTAGAATTGTCGTGCTTGGAATTAATTACAACTCAGTGAGTTGCCTAAAAGTTGTCTAAGTTTTTATAATTTTTTTTTTTAAAAAAATTTTTTATTCATCATTTTCGTGTGTGTGAGTGCATACATGTCGTGGCATGAGTTCAGAAGTCAAAGGATAACTTTCAGGAGTCAGTATTCCACCTTTATGTGGAATCTGGGAATCAAGCTCAGGCACTCGAGGCTTTTTCCCACTGAGCCATCTTGCCAGCCCCTGTAGTATTCTTATAAATATGAATATTTTATAGCTTTATTTCTGTTTTTAACACTTTTAGTACCTCCTCCCTGTCATCTTACTCTCTATTGCATTGAGAAAATAGAAGCAGGGCTGGAGAAGTAGGTGGCTCAGTGGTTAAAGAGAACTTGTTCTTACAGAAGGCTGAGGTTCGATTCCCAGCACCCACATGGCAGCTCACAAACATCCCTAACTCGAATTCCAGGGGATCTGATGTCCTCTCCTGATTTCTGTGGGTCCCAGGCTTGCATGTAGTGTACAGACATTCATGCAAGTAAAACACTGATATAAATGAAATGAATCTGAAAAAATAAAATGGAAAACAGGTAGAGGCAGGTGCATCTTTGAGTTTGAGGCTGTTCTTTGTTAAGCTTTTGTAGCACTGTAATGTTTTATCTTTTTCTCTGATTACAAGTATACAGCGCAGTTTTAGAGAGTATACAAATTATACTATGACTTTATGGCTAGTGGTTCTTGTAGATAAAGTTTTCAACTGGGATTTTTAAAGTATTAATTATTGCTCAGTGCAGTCATAAAAATTGACTGGGGGTGGGGAGCTGAAGATATGGCTCAGTGGTTAAGAGTACTGGCTGCTCTTCCAGAGGACTATGGTTAGATTCCCAGTACCCAGTTGGCAGCCCACAACTGTAACTCCAGTTCTAAGGAATCTGATGCCCTCTTGCTCTCTGCAGGCACCTGGCATGCACATCATAGACCTTAACATGTAGGCACAATATCTATACATGTAAAGATAATACATTATCTGGGGCCTTCATTAATTTCTAATATGTAAATGGTTATAAGAGATCAAATGTTTGAAAACTGCTGATGTGTACGGTGTACTACCTCTAATAGCTTGTTTTTCTTACTATTTTAAAAACTTGCCCATATATTTGTACACTTAACTTAGTTCTTCAGTGTGTATCCACATTTTACCTACTGCTTTGTTGCTTTTCATAATTTCTGTGTGAGTTTTCACCCATCCACCAGCAATACTTGTTTTTGTTTTTTTTCTTTTTTTTCTACAGCTTTGTCAATGTTTCACAACCTTTCTGATTTAGGCCATTCTGATTATTATAAAGTACTATCTTGTTTAAATTTTGCTTCTTCTTAGTTTTTCTTTTGGTCAGTTTTGCTCTAGTTTTGCATGTATAATCTATGCAAGAATCAGCTTCAAGTTTTGTTGAGTATCTCTATGATCATATCTCCGTTTTATGTAATCATATTTTTTTAAACT
>CABHPQ010155374.1:0-26319 GCA_902168405.1 Peromyscus aztecus
AACACAATATCACCACAATACTCTTCATTATTCATCTAAAACCAAAGGCAAAAAGAAATATATATATTTATAAATGTAAATCCACATAGTGGAATGTTACCTAACTATAATAAGAAATTGTGTATTACACAACAAGGATGTTCGTTGTTATGTTCAAGAAACAAGTTACAAAAAGGACTCACATTGTGTCATTCCAATATCTACATTCAAGGAATCCATAGAGACTGCACAAATCATAGGTTGTTGTGGGTTACAAGAAAAGGAACAAGAGTGACTGCTGATAGATGTGGAACTTCTTTTTGAGATGCCAAAATACTTTTTTTTTTTTCCGATGCATAGATGCATCGGGGACTCGAACCCGGGACCTCCGGGTCCAGAGGCAGAGACCCTAGCCTCCGCGCCACCGCTCGGGTTCATGAGATGCCAAAATACTTAAATGAGGTAGTAAAACTGGCTGTACAACTTGCTGAGTCCGCTTAAAGCATTCAAAGAGCAAACAGAAGAAAATTCTAATTCAATAAATGTTACACACACACACACACACACACACACACACACACACACACACACAATGATAATAAGTGTTACTCAAGAGGATTGAAGGCAGAAAATGCCCCCAAACACTAAAATGCAATTATTTATTCCTTGAACTTGGAAATGATATTGAAGGGGGTCTCTGAGTGTTTTCAGGTTTTCCATTGAGTATAGGAACTCAGTTCTAAGAAAGACAAGGAAGGATATGTATTTTGAACATGGGATAATCTTGGAACTGATTCAAGTGTGCTTTGCTGGCGCGCGTGCGTGTGTGTGTGTGTGTGTGTGTGTATGTATTAAATTTCTGAACCTAAATTATTGTGTTTGAGTAAGAGTGAGAAAACAACAATGACTATCACAAAGCTATGCCTGTATACTAACATAATAGTTTACTTTGGGTAACAGTTTTCAGATCTATGTTTGTGGTAATGATTCTTGTCTTTTTCTTGCAGTATGTAGCACAATCTTAGTGGTTTAATAGTTTTACGAAACAGTAACTTTTCTTCCTTATTTGCATTTCATTGAAACTGCAAATTCAACAACACATATCTCTGTGTTTCCTAATACAAGTTTTACAGCTGCTTCACAAATAATTTTCTTAGGCTTTCTTTAATCTGTTTTCAATCATGGATTTTGTTTCCCCATTTTCCGTATGTATCAGCTTTATTTATCTCCGACTATTACCAATTAGTACCTTAGAGAGAATGCTTGATGTGCTGCGATGATCACTAATAAGTGTAAAGATGAAGCTGGATAAACTCAAGACTGTTAGAGAAAAATGGAACATGAGATGTGATTGGACTCAGGAACTTTCTAAAGAGAGTTAAAACTGAGGGCTCAAAAATAATATCAGGAACATTTCATTTTATCCTAATTATAAATGTGGCAAAATGACATGACCATTCACAGATACATCTAGACTCTTGGAAGCAGATGAGCTGCATATTATTTGCACAATCATAGCAATCACAGAACCCATAATAAATGAATATTATATAGTAATATAAAGCTTTTACTCATATTTAAGAATTCCTGAATTCATGTATAAATGTATTTATTAATAGCTTAACAGATTTGTATGCTGTTCTTTATCCCTCATTTTAAATTAACAAATGGATTCTCACTGATTTAATGGGTATGTTTTTAAAATGCTGGATAACTGTGAAGACTTTTGTTTGATAAAACCAGGAAAAAAATATTGTTTTCCCCTTCAGTATATTGTCTCTTTTTTCCCACAGAAATTAAATATTTGCCATTTGTCATTTCCATACTGGGAAAATATTTTATTTGTTAACTTCTGCAGTAACACATGGACATATTACTTTGTAATCAATGAGATGTGAGTGGTATTAGTGTGGACAGCTATTATTGTCATAACTATTATCACCTTGGTCGCATAGTCCAATATGTTACCTATTATTGGACAGGTCTGGAGGTCACAAGTGTGAAGTAGACATCAGAAGTTTCAAGTCAAGGTATCAAAAGGATTTGTTTTCTATGAACTCCAGGGGAAAATCTGTGTCTTTGACATTCCCAATTTCTGGACATCAGTAACCCTTGACTTACGCCCCCTTCCTGCATTTTAAAAAGTCAACAATCCACTGGTTCCAATGCTTTCACTTTGACACCCTCTTGCCTCTTTGTCTTTCTGCCTTTCTTTTTTTTTAAGCACCTTTGAGATAATACTGAATGCTCTCCTCAAAGGCTTTGCAAATAGTTTGTAACCTCTGTTCCTTCTTTTCTGACAGCACAGCAAGGTCACAGGTTCTGAGGTCCTAAAGTACCCATCCAAAGATGAAGGAAGGTTCATCACTCTCTCTAGTATTTTAGCCATCACAGTACAGTACTGTGAAGGTTCAAAACCTTGATACTTAGAAAATGAGATTAATTACACTGTGAACAAAGCTGGTTGAGAGGCAAGTCTACGCCAGAAACAGCAATCATGGTAGTGGAACTCAAGTGCACGTGTAGTTGTAAATTCTTCTATTCTTGCCGTGTGCTGGTACAATGCTTTCCATTAAAACATTAATGTTTCTCTACACTCTTCAAGTATGTACTCACTTGGTGTTATTTGTTTGTTTGTGGGGTTTTTTTTTGTTTTTGTTTTTGGTTTTGGTTTTTCGAGACAGGCTTTCTCTGTGTAGCTTTGCGCCTTTCCTGGAACTCACTTGGTAGCCCAGGCTGGCCTCGAACTCACAGAGATCCGCCTGCCTCTGCCTCCCGAGTGCTGGGATTAAAGGCGTGCGCCACCAACGCCCGGCTTGTTTGTGTTTTTCCGTTGGTTGGTTTGTTACTTTATTCAACATGACTGGAGGAAATAATGAAAATATATGGAGAAACTTTGTACATTAGAACTGAGCTTGTGAAGAAACCCCCATGCCTGCAGGAAGATAGGAGGACCCATCAACAGAGAATTCATATATGTCAACTCTTTCAGATAAGATTATAACAAAAGGGTCAATGCCAGGGGACTCACCAACTGATTAGATAATCAAAAATATATGCAACCAAGCTGAAGCAAAACAGCACAAAATGGTTGACTCATAAACAACTGATTTTTAAGACATTGATTTCTGAGTGGATTGTACATGGAAAAATTCCTGTGCGATTACTAGGTAACAGATATAGAGTATTTTGTTTTGACAAATTATGAGTTGATCATATGTATTCATTTTATTTTTAAACCACCCATGAGGCTTTTACCATCTCTATTATGTGTTTGATAAAATTAGAACACACAAATACAGAGTTATACGTCCTGTGACATGCAAGTAATGAAGACCAGCCAGACTGTGTTGTAAAGAACCAGAAACCATGTTCTGAAGACTCATGGTTATGGTGCCCTATTTTTAAAGAAAGGTATTAGATATGGAAACATGAAGTATGCAGAACAAAACTGCATATTTTAGTCAGCTTTACAGTAGATAGTTGCTTCTCATATTCAAACCTAATTTCAACTAACTCATAATCTATATTTGTAAATAAGTAAAAAACTTTAAATGCCTGAACATAAATGATTGTAATTTTATAGCATTTATCAAATACAAGCAATTGTATTTTAGTATTTCATTGATACATAATTTTCTAATTTGAATGGCTATTATCTTTCCTTATTAGTCCTATTGCTTATAAATAAACCAACAGAATCAACAGATTTAGGTAAAATCCAGTGAAATTGTTCATACATTGACTGAAAAAAATCAAATGCAAAATAAGTTAATAACATTTATTTTGCTGCATAAAATATTTGACACAAATTATCACTGCTATTTGTTCAATGACAGGGAATACTGGCAAAGCAAGTTTTTAAAATGGTAGAGGTTGGGAGGTAGAGGAGTTGATTGTGACAGCCAAAATCTCGGTATAGATAAGGGATTGATTCTCCAGAGCCCTCTTTTTTACTGTGAAAATATACCATTAACCTGCAAGACAGAGAAGGATAACTGTACTATAATTTTCATTGTATACTCATTTCTAAGTAATAATAATATTAACTATTGCAACCAACTATTTAAGGATTTTTTCAGAGCTATGGAAATCATTGACAAATAATATATACCTATTTTTAAACGGTCATGTGCAACTTCCCAGACTTGACTTTACTGAGAATATATCCTTCTCTTTTGCATTTGAACCGTGAGCCTACAGAAAAGAACCAGAACTAGAAGCAACATTTAATGTACAAAATCATTTGTGATCTGAAAGCCATGCAGAATAGGAAAATTAGTTAGAAACAATCTGGATCCTGGGCACAAATCCAGTCACTTGGGTATGCCCACCATTCTTCTGCTTTGCAGTAACTGCATTTGTTAGATGCAGAGAAATTCATCCTACTTAATCACAAAGAATAATACTTTGTGAAACCATCACGCACACACACACACACACACACACACACACACACACACAAATACACACCTCTTCCTGCCAATAATTATTAGCATGATATATATTCAAATTAATAGTTTTGACACATAATTGATTTCCTATTTTAAAGTCTGTATATATTTCTGCATTCAAATGTTAATTAAATAACTATTGAGAAATACTGAAGATGGCAATGTATCTGAGTATGAAACTAGATAAACATACTCATAGGCTGCTGAGAACCCACAGTGATGTGCCATGAATAGGGGTATGGTAAATTTGGGCACAAGCGAAGGAAGCACAGAAAAATCCAGAAGTGTTCACTGTAATAAGGAAAGCAGTAATTGTCATGGAATAGACTTCTTTTTAACTATTCTCAGTTTATATTTTACATATACATGTAAGCGGTCTGAAGATATAGCACATTTATCACTCATTTTAGGGTAATATATACAACCTCATTGCACTTTATCACTGAACTGAGAATGCCTTTCAGTTAATTAATATATTAGTTAAAATAAATATTTAAAAAGTATCTACAGTCCTCATATGCTATGAATGAATACTAGAGTAATTTGACATAGGGTAATAAATGTAAAATAGAAATATAATGAAAATGTACATTTTACATTTGATGATAAAGTGTTATGGCATAGGACAGATAAGTCAAAAAGGCCTCCATAATAACCCGATTTTATGTAATTTAATAAAGTGAGAGATGGAAATATGTAAATTCTGGTTTTTCAGACAGAAGATCATTTGAGTCTATGTAACATTATGCACAAAGGACCAGAGCTTCAACCCATATCTGAAAAACATGAGTAACCAACATGCAGCAAGCAGGATGTTGAAGGATAACGATGAGTAAAGGAGTTAGAGAAGCAATAGAGAGTCACTTCATTATTCTCTGATGAGTCATGTTATTAATAGGTCTTTTTCCCTATTCCACCTACTTGTCTTTTCCTATTTGATTGGAACATACTTGAAAGAATTAAACAGCATTTGAAAGTATAACCTTGTAGGGGTGTCTATGAAGTTATAATATCCTGTACTCATCATTGTTAGGCTTAGAGAGGAAATAAAGCACTTTATCTCTTCCTTTCTGACTGGTACATGCAAATGACTGACTTACTATCTACATTATTCAGTTGTCAAACTGTGAACTTGAGGAATACCAGAGAGCCCTACAGCTAGCTCATGCAGATAAGTCTTGGCTACCTTGAAGCAATATGTCTACTGGAATCCTTGCCAGGCAGATGAGAAGGGAATATTTAACATTAGAACAGATAAATAAAACAATGAACAGTGATCAGAAAACATGAGCTTGTATGCTTGTATCCAAGTTAGCTTTGAAATTCCATCCCATACTGGGATATGAGATCAATATGTACACATTTAAATTTAAATTCTGAGAGTGTTTTATTAATTGCATTCTGTCCAAAGAAATAAAATGCCCTCTAGCATCTATAACTTCAGCATTGGTAATTTACTTGAATATATAATAAGCAAAGAAAACTTAGATAATGCTAACAAGTATAAAAATATGTCATTAAAGCATTTCCAATTTTATGTTAAAATTTTCCACAAGGAAATAATTTAAGATATTGAAATGACTCTTGAGCCTTATTAATTTATTTTTTCAAGCATATCAGCTCTAACACATTTATTAATAAAAGTAATACGGAAAGAAGATTGTTTCTAATCTAATAGGGATTCAAACTTTATTGAGCTTTAATTATTTTTGCATGCTTTAAATAAATTTCACTCTTTGGGTAAGGGAGTCAGATAAACTACATCACACCTTTTACATTTCACTGTATGGTCTATTTTGTGTGATATATATCCAATGATAAAAATCATTTAGGATTATGAAAATAGCAAAAATGTAAATTTACCCATAAATACTCTTGTAGAGTATTATTTTAAGGTGTGTTACTTTTGTTTATGTTGCATTTGTTTAACTCTGTGAAGCTGTGTTACTTTGCTTGTCTAAAGCACCTGATGGTCTAATAAAGAACTGAACAGCCAATAGCAACACAGGAGAAAGGCTGGGTGAGGCTGGTAGGCAGAAAGAGTATATGGAAGTAGAAATCTGGGAGAAAGAAGTAGCCAGGGAAGGAGGAGGACTCCAGGGGCCAGACACCCGTGTACACAGCAAACCACAGAGTAAAAGTAAGATTTATAAAAGGAAGAGAATGGGAGAAGCCCAGAGACAAAAGGTTGATGGGATAATTTAAAGTTAAGGAAAGCTGGCAAGAAACAAGCCAAGCTAAGGCCAGATGATTATAATTAAGAATAAATCTCCATGTGTGATTTATTTGCAGTTGGGTGGCAGGCCCCCTAAAAGAGTAAAAACAAACAACAACAGTATCTTTTTCTTCAATTAATGCTATTAAATTGCCTCATCTGTTATCTGTCTGATTTTACAAATTTATTCATTTGGCACGGTCAGAGCAGTACTGTCATGGTTAAAGGTCTTCACTATGACATAAACAGCTTTTTTTTTTTGAGACAGGACTTCTTTGTGTAGGGTTTTTTTTTTTTTTTTGTGCCTGTCCTGGATCTCACTCTGTAGACTAGGTTGGCCTCGAACTCACAGAGGTCTGCCTGGCTCTGCCTCCTAAGTGCTGGGATTAAAGGCGTGAGCTACTACTGCCACCCAGCTCGAGAAAAATAGTTTTTAACATAAACTTTGATTATGAAAAATATCTAAGGCATATTTGAATTATTAATGTTGAATCTTCCCCCTTGTTGCATGTAATTCAGAGGTTGTGGATATTTTTTTTGAAAAAATTTTCTAGCTTTTAAATCATGTATGGGTACATTGTGTTTTGAAGTGAAAAGTGTCAGCCTAAATAAGTGTGGGGCTGACAGACAAACCTTTCCCTTATCGTGGTTTCTACTGATGTCATTCTTCCCAATATCTACCCTTCCCTTACTCATGGTTCAGTATCTATCTCATTTGTAAAGATTTACAACAGCTGTAAATTTTGTGATTAAATATGCCCACTCATACATTGAGTCTTACAGTGGATAGTTTCTCACAAGTGCTTTATGGGATCAATAATCCAAGATCATGATTATTACTTATTTTATCAGTGAGTTGCTTGTAAAAATGTAATAGGGGGGATGCTTGCATACAACTATATCCAACAGGGATAAATTTTAGTTTGTGATAGAAATGAAAGGGAACGTAATTTGCAACAATTTGCCATACAGTTACAGATATTTATCCTAATAGTGAAATCAAAAGGTACTTTAATATTTTAAAACACATATGTGCTGGAGACATGACTTATGCTGAGATGAATATCCTATTAAATATATTGATACAAGAAGCATGTGATTGTTCACATAATGGGTGGCTCCATTTTAGGATTTTCATTGGTTTGAAATATCAGTTGAATTAACTAAAGACATTTTTATAGTTCACCATAAAGTCTAAAGTCATATTTGGATTTTATGAAGCATTCTGAAAGCTAACAGAGAAACACATGCAAATGGGTTTTAAGTAGATATTAAAGGAAGTATTAATGTTGTGCTTCTGGACATATTTTCTAGGAGCACAATAAATCCTAGGCAAAAATTATATGGGAATTGTGGGAAAGCTCCATTGATAGCTCAAGTTATTCTCAGACAGTAAAGTATTAAGTTATTAAAACACAATGACATGTAATTTTAAGATACAATTAGAACCCCAACATTTTTCTTCTTTTGACAATAATAAACAAAGGAATTTTAATAATTGTTTTCACCCTCTGGTCTTCCCATAGCTCTTTATTTTTGTCTTTGACATAGGTAGACCTTTTCTATGAATGTTGCTCATAAATGTGTTTTACAGTGATCTCACTTATGTAGGTGACCATTAGAAAACTAATACAGGAAATCATTTGCTCTTATAAAAAATAAGCTTTGATGGCATAACCTTTCCTATGCAAAATATACTCTTTGTTCTATGCATTATAGGTATAAACAATATCTTAGTCTGCATTCAAGCTATATATTTATCTGAACAGTTATGCTCTCTGTTTTTAACCAACAGAAATGATAAAATACATACTTGTTAACAATTCTATAAAATATAAGTGTACGCCTTGAAGAACATAAAATTACAATAAAACACTTCATTTGTTTTTAACAAAATGGCTAGATATGTCATCATTTTATGCCCATGCACCTAATGTTAATTGTTCATTCACTCCGCTTAAAGCACTGGGATGGAAATTCAAATCAATGACTGGAAAAAGACAAATGACATGATTTAACAAACCAGGGGTTTTGCTTATTAAATATTTTATGGTAGAGTTTATTTTAAAGCCATGAACATAATAGAATAAAGTGTTTGAAAGTTCAATCTGGACCTGATTATGATCAAAGAATGATTTCTATCAGTTACTTTTCTATTGAAATGGTAAAATAGTATGACCCAAAGCAACTTCAGGAATACATTAAGTGTTGGCTAATAGTTCCTGAGGTCTGGGGTCCATAATGAGAGGTGTTGCATGGCAGTAGGAACAAGAAACTGCTTCAGTACATTTTGTCCACAGACAGGAAGCAAAGTTAGATAAGACTGTAAGCTCTCAAAGCCTGCCTTAGTGATGTTCTCTCTCCACAAGGCTACACTAATCAAAAGTTCCTAATCTACCCCAAACACTACTACTTAACTGGAAAACAAGTATTCAAATACATGAATTTATAGGGGCATTACTTCTCATTCAAGCCATTTTTATCTAGTACTTAGTGAAAAATGTTGTGTGCTTAAAATTAGGTTAAACTTAAGGTTAAAGTTATGAAAATGCTAATGTTTAAATGCTCTATTCAAACTAAAATGGAAAATTGTACAAAATAAATGTATCATTTGTGTTTCTAACACTATAGCAAAATACTTGAGGGAACGTGTTGATTAAAAATTGTTGTTTGTTTTGATTCATTATTATAGATATTCGCATATACTCTTGAGTGACTCGATTACTTTAGGCCTCTGGGGAATGCATCATGTTATGGCCGGAATATGTAGCTGAGCAAAAGAGATTGTCATGGAACCACAATACCTTTAAATAGTACATCGCTGAGGATATCAGGACATTTTACAAGACACCACTTCTCAAGCACTCCACCCCTCCACAGTACCTCTATATACCTAGGTACTAACCTCTTTATACCTATACCTTTGGGAGACAATCATCCCAAATAGCTACAGAAAAGATAAGTGGCTGAAAATAGAATAATGTCTGAGTGAGCTCTTCTTCCATTCTGAAATTAGGTTTAATAAGGGTATCTTCAAGAATATACTTTGTGCCGGGCGGTGGTGGCGCATGCTTTTAATCCTAGCACTTGGGAGGCAGAGCCAGGCGGATCTTTGTGAGTTCGAGGCCAGCCTGGGCTACCAAGTGAGTTCCAGGAAAGGCGCAAAGCTACATAGAGAAACCCTGTCTCGAAAAATCCAAAAAAAAAAAAAAGAATATACTTTGTCTATGTCTGTGATTATTAATATAAAACCTTCTGAATAATCCATACTCAAGTCACTCAAATTCTATAAATTTAATAAGATTTTGAGGTCTGCATTAGGTTGTAAATGTGCTTAACTGAATATATCCGATTAGATAGCCATCAAATATTCTTTTAAAAAGAAAAATCATGGGCTGGAGAGATGTCTCAACCACTAAAGGCAAGGATCACAACCAACAAACAAATATCATGATAAGCATCTGATTTGAGGAGAATGGATTGCTGCTCTCCAAAGAACATACAGGAAATTGGGAGAGTTTTCCTGAAGAAAATGGATCAATGCAAAAATAATTTGTTATGCTGAACAATGTACTGATCTTTGAGAGCATGTGTGAGTCAATGACAGAGCTTAGGTATTCAAAAAAATGTCTTTTATTTACCAGATTCCTCTTGAGATTCTGGAGAATGGCAGATATTTGAGAGGAGAGTGTAAACCCACATGGAACTTTCCCAAAGCCTCCTGTGGTTAAGGTATAGAAAAGACATGTCTTGGCAGAGCCTTTCTCAATACATACTCACTGTAATCAGATTAAATTATGGACATTAACTGTTGGTCAGTTGTTGAACAGATTTAAAGTACTCGAAGTCTGATTAAGCAATAATGTTACAGGTGTTTTCCATTCTCCTAAAAGCTACTGATGAGTTCCTATGCTATAACTATTTTAGGTACTAATTAGATGACTGCCTATCAGGTTTATGTTGTCTTGCCTGCAAGGTATGCTAGGGCAATGGTGGCACAAAGCTTGCTGGTGTAACCAACCAATATCTGATTTGACTTAAGTCTATTCTTCAAGATAGAACTCATACTTGGCACTTCTTGGATGACTAAGAACATGAGACTAGGATAGTCCAGGGGCCTAAGGTAACACCAAAGACTACTAAATGTTTTTATTTTGTTATTTTGTCATGTCCAACTTCGATGTGATAATATAAGTTGTATCTCTTATATTCTATTTTGTTATATTTCTAAAAAAATGAATGAATGAAAAGCTAGTCACTAGAGTTAAAGGGTAAGAACTGAACAGTCACTATACATTCAGGGAAAAGGAAAATCAGGTTTACCCAATGCACTGACACTGAGCATATCAACACCTCCAGGACAGACCTCATGTTCATGAGTAGTTGACCAACATATAATGGACTCCACTGTTTTTATTTTGTTTTGTTTGCATGTGTGTATGTGCTTTTATTTTATTTTCTTGGGTTTTTTGGGGGGAGGTTGTTGTACTGAGGGTTTGTTTTATTGAGAAAGAGCTAAAGTTGTATTGGTTGGAGGGGAGAGGATTTCAAAGGACTTGAGGGAGGAAAAGAATATGATCAATATATATATAAATTTATTTTAATTAAAACAATATGATAAAAACCTTGTGGTTATGATAAAAAATATGTGGAAATATAATCAACTTCCCCTCTAGGGTATTGAATAGCTCATTGATATGTCCAATGGGACTTCAGAAAAATTCAATCATTTGCTTTTTTTCTCCACAGCTATATGAAAGATCTGACTGGAGAGAAATAAGTACTTGAGTGATCTCAGCCACTTAGGTATAAATGTGAGTTTGATGTTACTAAGAAATTTAATAACCATTAATCAGCTAAATTCCTATTAGCCACTCAAAATTGGATCTTTGCTTAAATTATCTACTTCAGCTCCTGAGCCTATGGGGTGTTGCTGGAGAGTTTTTCTCCAGGTCCCACCAAGCTCTGCAGTCCCACAACCCACGCATAAAATAATCACTCAGACGCTTATATTACTTATAAACTGTATGGCCATGGCGGGCTTTTAGTTAAGCATTTTTATATCTTAAATCAACCCATTTCTATAAATCTATACCTTGCCATGTGGCTCGTGGCTTACCGGCATCTTTATATGCTGCTTGTCCTGGTGGTGGTTGGCAGTGTCTCCCCCTCCTTCTTCCTGTTCCCTCAAGTCTCCTCTCTCCTTGTCCCAGCTATACTTCCTGCCTGGTCACTGGCCCATCAGTGTTTTATTTATATAGAGCGATATCCACAGCAATGGGGATCTTCAGAGAAGATGGAAACTAGCTCTGTGAGACTAAATATTATACTATATCTCCAAATGGAGTGCAAGTTTGAATGCTTGTTCTGGTCATTGAGGCTCATAAAAGTTAGAAATATTGTTAGTTTTTTCCCAACCCCCAAGTAGCATGATTCCCAAAACAGACAAAATATAGAGGATTCATAAAGAAAAGAGACACTTTCTCCCCTGGATCATGATCATGGAAACAAAATAAAGAAGCAAATAATCCAGGGCTATTTTCTCAGCTTCATCAATAGCTCTATCCAAATATCTAATTAAAATTATCATGAAAAATAAGTAATAATGAATAATAATTGATATGTATATTTTACCCAAAAATTTGAGTTCAATATTGCAAATAATCATACAAAATATATAAAGGAAATAGTCCATGGAATACTGTTCAAGTATAGCCACATACACTATTCAAGGTTCAGGATATAATATAATGATATAAATAATTATCAAGTATGCAGTAATAAAACCCAGTTAAGTTACACTGACAAACATGTGTTTTCTAAACACTAATCATAGACCAGCTGAATCAAAATTGCATCCTAAATTTATTTTCTTAGTCTTTAAATCTATTTCCCAAATATTGAAAAACAATAACATATTTAGATAAAAAACAACATATTTCATCGATAAAGCATTTTTTTTAAGAGAAACTGAATGAAAAACAGCAACAAAACAAAGCAAGTAAGACAGAAACATTAGACCACCTGGCTCTCATAAAGACATGTCTGGCTCAAAGTTTGTTCCTATGATACTCTTTACACAAACCTGGAGAACAGCCCAAATCCTACTTGAAGCTAGGATTTGAATTCAGAGACTGAACTTATTGGAAAATTTCAACATTGATATCTTTTCTGCTTTTCACTTATTAGCAAGAATATTTGTTTCTCCTTTTTTCCATGAACTCTTCACTTCTTTGTAATGTTTTCTATTATTTTATACTGCTACTACTGCACTTTAAAATATTTTCAATAGTTAGCTAATGATGTATTTCCCAAAATAGAAGCATGTACAACCTTTTATTCTGCGCACTTATGTATATGGAAAATCATGTCTGCATAAACTGTGTATAAGTTAACTCAGTATTTGTTATGACTTTAATTAGAATCCATTTATAATATCTTCACATGTTTTGGGCAAAGGCTTACAATATGTATTTTGCTAAGTCTTGAAGGGCTATGAGAAAATTCTGATTAGCCCACAGGAAGGAACACACTATCTAGCTAGACACAGGCTGCTGATGCCAGCCAGAGGTACATCGAGATAGAAAATGAAACTGCCTGCCCTTGACGCAAGGACAGGGTAGATAGGGGTTGAATGCCTGTGATGTGCATTTTTCTACCTCTGTCCTTCAAAACTACATATAAGCTGGTGGTGAAATAAACTTGGGGCTGTCTGGCATTGACCAGCAGACCTCTCGACTCTTTTCTGTCTTCTTTGTTGTCTCTTCAATCCGCATGCCTCTACCCAGCTACCCAGCTGATTGTCAGCAGGCTCCGACAGACCAGTTATTGGTTGGCTGCTTCCATAATCTCTGGTCAACCTTACCCCAGCATATTCCATAGGCCACACAGACTGTAGGTAAAAAGTTATCTGGCTGGGTTGGTGTCCCAATCCTTCCACTGATAGTCTTGCCTGGTTTACAAGAGATGGCCAGTTCAGGCTAAATATCCTCTTTTGCTAGAAGTCTTTCCTGGGGTCATCCTAGTAAATTCTTGAGAGTTTCCCTTGCACCATTATTTTACCTGACCCTGAAATGACCTCCGTTCCAGTTGATCTTTTCAGTACTCTTCCTCCATCCCATCTCTACCTAATCCCTCATGTTCTTATCCCTACTCATCCCAAGTTCATCCACAAAATCTCTATTTCCCCTTCCCAAGGAGATCTACATGTCGCCCTTGACCCTTTCATGTTACCTAGCTTCTCTGGGTCTGTAGAATGTAGCATGGTTTTCCCTTATATAGCTAATATTCACACATAAGTGAGTATATACCATTTTTGTCTTTCTGGGTTCCATCCATTTGCCTTTGAATTTCATGATGTCATTGTTTTTAATAGCTGAGTAATACTTATTGTGTAAATAATCTACATTTTCTCATCCATTCTTCCATTGAGGGGCATCTAGGTTGTTTCCAAGTTCTAGCTATTATGAATAATGTTGCTATGAACATAGCTGAGCATGTGTCCTTGTGGTATGATTGAGCATCCATTGGGTATGTGCCCAAGAATGGTGTACCTGGGTCGTAAGGTAGATTGATTCTCAGTTTTGTGAGAAACCAGGTGGAAATATACATAACTCAACTAAATGTAATCTAATCCCAGTACTAGAAGCTTCATTTGGTGACAGTGGTGACTATTTGGGACTCTGTCTCCCCCGTTATTCAGCAATTTCTTTTAGATTGTCTTCATATATGTATATATTTCAGGAATTTTCTCGTATATTAGGTTCTGTTCCCATACTACTCAAACACTCTTTAATTTTAGCTGTCTCTCCCTGTAATCCTTCCCAGTACACCGTGTCTCTTCTCCCTCCTAATTAAGGCAATCATACAGCTGTTCACCCCAAACTGGTGTACACAATCTAAACGTCAATTGTCAGCAAGTTTTCCACAGCAGGCTTGGCTAAAACAAGAGGACAAGCACATTCTTATGCAAGTGAAATGTCCTTTGAGGAGTTCTCACCGAGTGGTATTATCTAGTCACTTAAGATTCAAAAATCACAGCGTTGCCTGCCAAAGGAGGTAAAATGTGATCACACATGCCAGTCTCAGACCTACTCACAGTCAATTCTTTGCACGATTTGCTGTTTTTGTCATTATCCTTCAACTGCCAGTTTTGCTCATCTTCCTGTCTTCTAGCTGCTCTCCTGAAAAAAAAAAAAAAAGGACACTCCAGCTGCTTCAACACATTGTGTGTTTTATGGGTTCCGTGAATGTATATGCTTGCGTTTAATGTTACAACTCTGATGCTCTGTCCTCCCCCACGTATCCATATATTTCTAAACAATCTGTGAAGCAACAGCATTGAAAATAAAATTAAGTTCACAAGAATTAAATAGAAGTGGTTGTGATATATGGCACTTACTTGGATCCACCCCCACAAAGATTACTAATGCCTATATGTTGAGACAAAAAATAAATCTCCCATACTTACTTATTTTTCTATTTTAATTCAGTAGTACAGCCCTTCAATATTAACTTGATAAATAAATGAGAAAGGAAAATTCATAAACAGCATGTGATAAAATGTTGATCATATAAATCTCTTAACTATATTTGGAGTTTTTGACCAAATATACTTTGCATCCATGTATATTATAATATATACATTACATGCACATGCATTATATGAAATATATTGTAACAATTCCTTTAAAATTGCTGATAAGTAAGTCAATAATTTTCTAAATTTATTTCTGTATGTATTTGCTCAATGAATATATTGAAATTTTATCTAATCAAACAAATAAGTGGTTTCTCTTCCAGTTTTATTGATAACAAACAAAACAACATAACTTGAATGCACATATTCTGTGTGTGATGAGGCTATATCCAAGGATAATTAGTAAGTCTAGTGATTAGTTTCTTGGGTCATTGTCAAAATCTAAGATTCATTTTTGATGAAGTATAGGATTTGAAAATTAAAGGATTCAGCTTTTATATTCCACATATATATGTCATTTCCATATCAACTGACTGTTTCTATTGTTCATCAGCAAATTTTATCTATGCTACACAAGGGATGATGGGTCATAATTATACATAATATACTAATAGCATTTGGGATGTTGTTATATAGATATAGTTGACTATATTATCCTTAGAGAATAAATCTATACATATATATATATATACATAAATAATATTTTGGAGGAACTATTCAATTATTCAATTTATCATCATTATTCACATATACTCATATTCATAGAGGACATATATCTCCAAATCAAATCTCTATGAACAAATACAAAGCTAGAAGATAATTAAATCTTTAAATTAATTGTATACTTACATGTTTTGTTGGAAATATTGAGAAAATAGGCAAAGTTTCTAGAAGGGAACATGAAGATAAGACAGTGGAGTTTCAAGTTGAGGGCTTCATGTAGGAGAAACAACATAGAAAGTTCACAAAACTTAGATTGGCAGAAAAAAAGTTGCAGAGTCGTTGTGGGGATCATGAAACCTCAAAATGGAGAAAAAAAAGGTTATTTGGATTAGATTGAAAGGGCAAAAAAAGGTAAAATGCAGTGAATAAAGGACTCTACTTTCCAAAACCCTGGTGTTAAATGCCTATTTTATAGCCAATATCCTGAAACAGGAAATAAATGGCTCTTACTGCGTTATTTAATCTCATTATTCTTACTGCTGCCACATAGCCATACTGTTATAATTATCCAAAGCAATTTTGTAGTATAATGAATGATGCTGGGCTGAGGTCCCTCTGCAGAGACCAGTGGTACTTTCTGCTCTGTCCACTACTCCCAATGTAATTGTTAACTTACGTTATCATCACTCAAGTCAAGCATCTCCTAACAATTAGCTGCTTTCTAAATTGATTTGTAAAATACAATAATTTCTCCTGCTATTCTTAATGCAACCCATCAAAAAGATCTTACACCTTCATGGCTGGTGAATGTTACCAGCGTTTTTTAAATTTATAATCTGAATAGAAATTGCACAGCTTAGTTAAATATCTTAAAGGAAATACTGGGTTTGATTTTATTTTTTCATCCTTTTTGTTTCTGGTAATTGAGGGAAAGTGCAGCTTATTGCATTGTAGGCAACAAAAATACAAATGGTAATAGAAACAAATAAAAATAAATAATAGTTCTAAAGGCGTAACAACGTTGTTTATAGATCTGTGACATACAGTGAAAATAATACAAAATGGGCATCTTCAGAGTCTTTGAATAACTTTTCCATAGTAACTTCAGCTACTGGCAGGGAAATAGCTGATTCCATTACATAATTAAAATAATAGCTAACCAGCTGGAATATCTGTGCTATTCAGATCCCTTTTCTCATAACGACCTTTTCAAAAGCCAATACAAGCAACTGAGAATCCAGACAACAAAGCATTCTGACCCAATTATATACCATTTGCAGCTGTTTCAATTTGGATTGTTTTAGTCCCACTAAATGAAACTTAAAAATATAACTGGCTGGAGAAATCAGACTATCTAATGATGCCACGTTCCCTATAGATATGTGTCCTCTGAGTTACTTCATGAGGGTGATTTAAATCCCTGGTTCCATGGGATCGCAAACCCTGGAGCCATTTCTGGGAGCTCTAAGTCTTCATTCTTTCATTAACTCCCACAATGCTGATTAGATCTTTCAACCAGAAGCTGTTGACAGTCATTCTGTCTCACATATCTCATCAATTCCAGCTTACATGACCTGAATAGAGCTAGTAATTTGCATGCCAAGTTTCCAAAATGCAGCTGCTACTATTTCCCTGACTGTACGTAATTATCTTAAAACACAGGTTCTTCCAGGGAGAGAGAAGAAACAGCGGAGTAGAAAATGGCCACTTCTCCAACATCCCTGCCCCACATGATCCATCAGGTTCAAGTGCGTCCTTATTTCCTTGTTCCTTTAATCCTTTGTCAGTGAAACATTCACTTGCAATAAAAATGTCTAATTTTCTCTTAAATTTATTTATACCATTTGCTTCAAGTGCCGTATGTTCCTGCTTATTTCTTGTATTTATTATCCTTTTAACAAAACCTAACTGAGTCATTCACAGAGAACTAAAATATGCAGAAGGAAAAAAAGCTGTGGAACATGTCTCATATCACCTGATGCTCCTGAATTATGCCTCATCTACCCCTTATAGTAAAAGTAACTCTTACAAATACGGAAACTGGAAGTGCAGAATAGTTTATAAAACTTCAAGACCAATTTATAAGTTGACTATTTTGGGGGGTCAGGAGATGCAGAGCTATAATCGTTCTCTCATTCTTAAATTTGTATGATACATTCTTCTTTCTAAAGTATTAAAAATAAAAAATCCATAATTTTCATGTTGTTGTTTGAAAGGGGAAAAATGTGACCTTGCCTCATAGGTAGTGATCATCTCAATACACGCCCAAATGGCTATAGACAAATCAGACAATGTAAAGGATAGTCTAACAAAACCAAAGAAAGCAAAGCACCAAAACTATCGCCAACAATTTTATTCTTTCTTAAATAAGAGTGAAGCATGAGTATATTTTTTCTCATTTTCAAAAATTTGATTTTTGTGAGCTACATGGCAAGACTATTATCACAGAACTTTCATTTTTTCCCTTTGGGTAGCACTTGTATAGCCTCACCCACTGAGAGTTAGTACCTTCCCACTCTCATATTAGACAATAATCAACAGCTGTAGCTTAATGACAGACCTCTGGTCAGGTAGGCTAATAAAGCATGGGAAAGCCAGGAGTTTTGATCAGGTAGAATGTCAGCACTGTTCTTTTACAGACCCATAGATGATCAAAAATTTTGAAAATCTGCCCCAATTAATGGTCATCACCTTGGCTCAAATATGTATATTACTAGAAATTATCCAGCTTGTGTACTAGAATTATAGCATTTTGAGATTTTTTTTATGTCAGGAAGAAAATATGATTTAGTAATTATGCCTTCCTTACTTTACATTGTCAAATAAAGAATGAATAGTGAATGTAGCTATTTAGCAGAGGTTAGTCACGTGACAAAGAAGACCTATATGTGAGAGTAGATATGGGGACACACACATGACATACCAGCACTTAGGAGCCCAAACATAAGGGCCATTATTTTTCCCAAGTCAGCCAGGGCTACATAATAAGACACATTCCCAAATTATGAACCAATGAGTGAATGATTCCTGGGGTCATCTTCACATTCTCATCTCTATTCTCTTCCTTTTCTAAGACTGTGAGAGCATGGGAACATGAAAAGCATGGCTTTGAAAAACTGCGACCTTAAGAAAATCAACTTTCTAGTTTGCAAACAATTTAAGAACCAGTGTGCAAAAGCACAATTGCTTGGCCGTGGCTCTCTGGGGCATGTTTTCTCATTTCCAGTTGTGCGCCACTAGCTCCGGCACTCTCAAGAGTGACATTTATGCATTAGGAAATGGAACTGAGAATAGATCCAACCTGGGTCCTTTGCGTCCTGTGTCTGAAATACATGGTGTTTCAGCAACAGGGACTCGCCTTCCACTTTTGGGGACCACCCAAGGGCAACTGCAGTACCCGATAATGTTTTGGGAGTCTCTCGGAAACTCTGACCAACAGCTCAAAGAAGGACTTCCCATACCTGGTGTTGATTATTTTACCAGCTCTTGGGATGAGCATTGTCAGTGTATATGGCAAAATTTCACTTAGACTAGATATCAATTTAGATATGTATACGATACAACAATTTACACATGTTATATATAATTTGTGGTAGAGAGATGATAATATGCTTCCTTCTGAGTTTTTAGACACCCCAACTCTTGTTCTACCCTCCTCTGTCCTATTTCTGTATTTATCTTCCCACTCCCTCTCTCCCATTTTCCCCATTTCTCCTTCAAAGCACCTGTACCCTGCTGAACCTCCTCTCTTTTCCTCTCCCCTACTCTTCACCACAGTCACTGGAGCAATGGACAGGCAAACATGGTGCTGTGAAAGCTGACAGTGCCGCAACCTCTAGACAAAGAACTAAGGTGTCTGTGGAATGTTGAGAGCAAGAAAAATGGCATTACCTCAGAGAAGAGCTGTCCGGTAGATTACTCTCTACTAAATGTTCAGTCCTGAGATCATACAGGTACAGGTAATATTATATGGACTAAGCAGGATGGAGCTATGTATTTATGGACACACACACACACACACTTACCTGCAGGGGTTGGAGGGAAGGAGAAAATCATATAACTGTATTTTTAAAAATTTCTGAAAAATAAGACTTTGAAACTCTGGGCACCTTTCATTAAAACAAAACAAAACCTCTGATTTCTAAAAGCAGATGTCAGTAAGCCTGAGTGTTTTTTTCTAAGGACCTGAAATACTTCTGAAAATACATTTTTGAACTAGAGAAATCTAGTTAATTATTGAATTGGTCATTCTTGTCTACCTCAAATGACTCTATTCTCTCTGAAAGAGATGAATTGTTTAAAATGTGCCTAATTATTATTTATTAAAATTCTTTATTAAGGGCTGGAGAGATGGCTCAGAGGTTAAGAGCACTGACTGCTCTTCCAGAGGTCCTGAGTTCAATTCCCAGCACCCACATGGTGGCTCACAACCATCTGTAATGAGATCTGGTGCCCTCTTCTGGCCTGCAGTCATATGTGCTGTATACATAATAAATAAATAATCTTTAAAAAAATTCTTTATTAAAGACAATGATGTTATACAAAAACAAAGAGGGTAACATATTTTGTTTCATTACTGTGTATGTTTTATAGTCCATGCTAAAAATATCATCCCCACTTAGAAAATGTTTTATCCCTCCCTTCCTTGTGATAAAAGGGAGATTTTACAAGAGAGTTCCAAGTGTTTCCAACATCTCCTACTTTGATTAATTACTTGAACACTCCCCAAATAAAATGGGTTTTAAGTCCCCAATTTAAGGAACCACTACATGGAAAAAATGATCAAAATGGCTTTTGTATTTACAAGAGTGATTCACATAAATTATCAGATATAATATTAATGTGTCTTGTTATGAAATGTTTGGATTAATGTAATGAAACTTCATCTGCTACCAAGAATCAACATGCTATCAAAAATCTTAAGTACAGATACTGTTAAGTATCAAAAACAATTTTTCTACTACCTGTGTTTCTTATTATATTATTTATTTTCTTATTTATTGTTATTTTCTTATTTATTATTATCTTCTTATTTATTGTTCATAAAGCTCTTTTGGTGTGTTTTGTTGTGTTTTCCCACTATTTTGTCAATGACTTTTAAGTTAATCATAATCTCATAATAATACACAACTGAATGACCCCTTTCACATAGTCTAAGGCTTGGCATATTGAACATAATTCCTTAACTTAAACAAGACCAACTCATATTTTCTTGCCGAGTGAAACATGCTTTTTATGACATCTCCATATATTTAATATTAAAAATTCCCTATGAAAAATATTTATATAAAAGTTAAAGCATTAATGTTGAGTTATGGAACATCCCCTAATCCATCCTTAATCTACAAAATGTTTTCTAAAATCATTGCTCCATCTGTTTGTTGGAAGATTCAATTGTGAGCTATCATGTAGAAATTGCTTAAAAAAAAAAACAGAATATTTGACCTTGACTTCTTTTCCTCCTTTGCTTTCTTCTCGTCCCTTCTTCACTGTTTCCCAAATTCTTGCTCTGCACTTGTCAGTACAAGAAGAAATAAAGTTCCGACAAAAATGAAAAAGTAGATGGGTATGTGTGCATGGGCATTAAAGGTGTGAAATGACAGCTGTATACTTTCAAAAGTTTAAAATAAATGAAATAAAATAATGCAAAAGTTAAGAGAGCTAAGTGAATGTCAAGTTTCAACATCCTGGTGATACTACAGATGACAATCATAAAAACAGAATAGCTAATTATTATGTAATAATTGGCACTAGAAAGATCCTGAAAATATTAAAAATAACTGTAAATTTATAGAACACAAAATAAAGCAATGATTTCTATGCATTTTAGAATAAACCACTAGGCAATGTATGGCTGTGAATCTGAAACGAAGAAAACAAGAGATAAGCCCTATGTTCCCTTCGCCTTCTTTCCTTTTGGCACATTTTTGTCTGTGGAGCAGGTAAAGTCAACCATGTAGAGTGGGTGGATTCACTGACATTCAGTTATAGTGACCAGTGTTCAGGGAGCATAAATCAGTTACAGTTTGGAGAGGAAAGGTTATTGGATTATATGATCACAGGAATATGAGGAGATATGACTTAGATAAAAATGACCTCTCATAAAAGAGGACAGTTAATTATACACAGAAATTTGTCTAGATGTGCAAATGTAAAAGCAAAAATAAAGTTAGATAATCTTTTTCCTTAATTTTTTTCCTGACAAGTGATTGGCAAAGCAAAATATTGTACAATATTATATAAAGATGGACTCTACTTAGCAATACTGATTTCAAATTCTAAATAACCACTAAAATATTTAAAGGATAAATCATTATAAAAAGAAGTTTAATTAAGTCAGTAGTTGCAATATAATGGACTAAATAACCTTAGTAAAACTAAATTGAAATAGGAAAAGAAGAAATATTGAAGTTTAGAGATAACAAGTAGAAAAAACGATGGGGAGAGTAATAGATTTTGTATTAATCATGTTAATAATCACATTAAATTCAAATATGTCAATTAAAAGACAGATACGAACTGATAGTGAAGCAATCAAATATATGCTGTTTATAAGAAAAATGATTTAATGTAAATATTACATAAATTTTGAACTGTTTTACAAGCATGTTCACACATTTAGAAGTATGGAAAGTGTTGAGCATGGTGGTACACTCCTGTACTCTCACCATTCATGAAGCAGAGGCAGGAAGACTACATATTTGAGGGCAGCCAGAGCTATGTCATGTCATGGGTTCTAGGACACCCTGACCTACCTAGCAAAACTATCTCAAAAAGTAAAAACAGACAGTGTATAGAGAAATACACAATGAAAAATACTGTCTATAAAAATCTGAAGCAGCATTTTGATATTTGAAATCTTAGTTTCATAATAGGGAATATTCTAAGGAATAAATATCACTAAAACACATGAAGCCAAACCTGTTGCTTGAAAGAATAGACAAATTTACAGTTGCTAAGCTAATATTGTCTCACTTGCTAATAGAACACACAGAAAAAAATGAAAATGATTATCTGTTCATGCACCATCAACCAAATTAACCTCGTGTTCATAAAATAACTCAATGAATGCAGAAAACGTATATCTGTAAGTTGACCATGGAATATTCACAATTAAGAATAAACTTGTTATTAAAACACCCTACAAAAAAATCTAAAGGATATAAATCAAACTACAATTAAATCACTAATGGAAATAAAGTAGAAATCAAGGCCAGAAAAGCATCCAACATTAACAGATGTCTAGAAGTAACACATGACTTTTTACTTGTGACAGAACTACCCAAAACTACTCCCAGGTGTGGAGATTTGCTGTAAGACTTTAGCACTCAGCATATAAACTTACCTAAGCTTTGATTTATTACAGTGAAATGACATACACATAAAATTGGCAAAGCAAGAAGGAAAATGGTTTGAAACGCACAGAAAGTAAGGGCAAACTTCCAATAGCATACCCCAGGGCATCCCCTGGTATGAACCATCTGCAGTTAAGGATTGTTTTGAATTCTGTGAATTGGGAAGATCTTCAGAACTCAGGGGTCAGTACACACTACATAGCATGCACCTGAACTCCAGACTCTCAAAGAGAAAACCAAAAGTCCAATTCACAAAGCTCATACAAACTGTTGAGATACTATAATCGACTTTCATCATTTAAGACATACAGATGATCATCGTCTTCATAATACCACATTGCTTGACATGAGTCAAACCTAACTTTGCAAGTAAGATTTTTTCTTTATCAACACTTTTCTGCAATATAATCCACAGATCAAAAAAGAATCTTTGAGAAAAATATAAAAGTGTATTTAATTGAATGATAATGAACATCAATGACTTATAATGTAGAATGTATAGCTAAAGCTGTACTGGAAAACAGATCAAAGTATTTACAACAGAACAGCAAGGATAATATGCTAAATCCTGAATATTCTAAGAAAAAATCATTGATTACATCAAGAAGTGGATTTAAGAAGGTATAACACATTATTAATTAAATCAATTTAATTTCTATATACTATCAACAAGGAAATAAAAGTAAACTGATACATCAGTCTTTAAAAAATAAAGCAATGCATTCAGCAAACTATAAGTAAAACATTTTTCATTTAAAATTGAAAAATACTACAGAGATAAATTCATAAAGACATTAAAATGGAGAACTTTATTATATTTATAAATTGACAGGTACAATATTACAAAAACACATGAATTGATTTTTTTAAGGTATGAATCAGTATCAATTAGATTTCCAGAAGGAATTATGTAGAAATTGACTAATTATAAAATCATTATAAATGAACATGGTTACAGGCCTAAAGGTAACTGATTTCAGATTTAATGTAAACTTAATCTTAAACATAGTGGATAATGTACTATAAGATTAAATGTATGAACTAAAGAAACACTACAGAGGATAAATAAGCAGTCACACCTAAGCTGGGAGACGGCTCAGATGGTAAGAGATTCTGCACAAGCATAAGGACCCCTAACTTCATTCCCCAGTCCTCACATAAAAGCCTGGTCTGACTGTGGTCCTATAGCCTCAGCACTGGGATATGTGTGTAAAGGAAGTCAAAGGCTCGTGGGGTGGCTAGCCAGCAGCCTAGTTCACAAACAGTAAGCTTTCCAGTTAAGTGACAGACCTTGTCTCATGGGTAAGTAGAAAGTCATAGGACAGAATACTTGGCATCCTCCCCTGGTTGTGGTCAATACACACACACACACACACACACACACACACACACACACGCACACGCACATGCATGCACACATGCATAAATCCCAACACCCCTATACAAAGAGCAATTAGATAGACCCATGTATGATTATTTAATTTTTGATCAGGCCCTCAAGAAATTTCAAGCAGGAATGATTTGATAACCATGAAAGTAGCAAACATATATATTAATACTTTTATTTTATCATTGTGAAAATAATTTACAGAAATTTAATATTGATCAAAAATGTAAAAATCTGTCTATGTGTTATGCAAAGATATCCCTTAGAACAAATACATGCACAACTCATGAATAACTTTAATCATGAGTAAATTGTACTTTACTTAATTTAAGAGATTCTACTGTAATAAATATAATCAAGATATTTAAGGTAAAACTATAAAGAGCAAGTTCCAAGTCACATTGAATATTTATGCACATACATGTATAACAATGTATATATTTGCATGTTCATGCTTGAGCACACAAGACATACAATATTCATAAGCTTGAGAATAAGGTCATAAACAAAACAGCTTGGCACTTTTATTCAATTCACAGAAGTTAAAGTCTGTCTATACCAAAAAGGCCAGGGATTCCAACCTCATATTATCTTCCTATTTGAACTGACATTCTATGATTAGATTCTTAATCTCTATCCCAAAGTGATTAAGATTCTCACTTAATTTCTACCCGCCTTATCAATTGTAGCATTTATTATAAACAAACTAATATGTAACTCTGGGCTCCTAAATCAAGTAGCTCCAAACAAAATGTATCTGAGGAAGAGAATAAACTTCTTTCATGACCCATATGATTTAACTGACTTCCTAAGAGATGTGTCTGAATCAATTTCCTTCAGTATTTAGAAGATATCTTGATAATTTGAATTCTTACTTACAGTGAAACTTGTGACAGTTAGTGATTATTTTAAGAAAAGATGTTATAGTCCTATTTAAATAGTATATGCTGACATAAAAAATAGGGTTAGTCAACCAGGAAAATAATATCCAAGGCAGGAACTGAACTTGATAGTTGAGAGGAATTTTACTGAGGCTTTATGAAGCAGCAGATTTGCAAACTGCATGGGATGAGTGGTTTGCAGCATCTATTTCCTGCTAAGTGGTTGAAGTTATGAACACCAGTTCTGACCATGTTAGTGAAAGCAGAAATGCACTTATTTAAAAATAGAAAAACTATAAGCAAGAGGAACTGTAAGACAGATAAAGAAAAAGAAAATCCTCAAAGCGTCAGAATTTGATACAGGTACAGATCAGTTGGCAGGATGTTATCTGTGAGAACACGGCTCATTTGTCCCTTTATTCACTCAGTACATTTCCAGTATCTAGCATCCTTCATACAGTTCTAGGTTCTACTAATAAGAGATATTGTAGTAATCAGGTGAGCTCATACCCTAGGGAGAGAACAAGACAACAATTTAACAACAACAGTAATAATAATGTTACAGATTGTATGCACACTCAAAATTGATATATTTCAGCGTATTAAAATGAAGTCACTTAAATAACAGATATTGGGCAACAGACAGACATACAGAATTGTCAACAAAAATGTCATCTGAGCTGTTACTGAAAAGAAATCTGAACAAGACGATGGGGTATATTGATAATTAAAAAAAAAAGAAAGGAACCTTCAAACTACAATTTGTCCCACCTGCAAGATGTGCTGGGGTAACTGGTGTAGTACTTGTGGGAGTGGCCAGCCAATGACTAGTCCAACTTGAGGCCCACACCAAGTTGGGCTACACACACACACACACACACACACACACACACACACACACACACA
>CABHPQ010155374.1:26329-49968 GCA_902168405.1 Peromyscus aztecus
ACACACACACACACACACACACACACACACACACACACACACACAATGTTCCAGTTAGACAAAATTTGTTTAAGAAAATAAAGATGAGTAAATGCAAAGTTCTCAATATGTCTTGAATACAGGAGAGCCTGAGACATTACTGTAACTTGACAAAATCTGCACTACTGGCATTTGAGCTAGACTGATGAGGAGAGCCCTTCTGAAATGCAGAATGCTCAGCAGGATCCTTGGCTCCTCCCCACGGGATTTCAATCTCACATGCATCAAAATTATAAATTTTCTTCAGATGTTTCATGTGTACATGAGGAAAACGAAACAAAATTACCTTGTCTTCCCTCCCTCTTCCCACTTTCACGAGCCACTGAGATAACAACAATATAAAGAACAATAGGTGTGGCCAGAAAAGTGCAAGGTACAAGTCAATATAGGACAGGCCCTAGAGAACATTAGTTGCCTCTCATTGTAGTGATGTGAGGAAAGCAGTGAGGAAACAGAATAAGATCCATTAGGATTAATAAGCATACGTTGAGTCAATTAGGCTCATAATTATGAAAATTAACACACCGGGTGATTATCTTGCAACAAAATAGTCTAATGATGTTAATAATAACTATATATTAACCTGGATACTCAACGTATTTGATTTGAATTGATCCTTTTACTGTATAAATATTGCAGAAAACTTTTGTGTTAATGTGTAATGTTTAAGAGAGTTCCTGTCAGAGCATATCACAAAAGAAAAGGCAGAAAGAAAGAACCAAAAGCCAAGGAGGGAGAAGGATTGTGAAATGCTATCTTCTAAGCATGGCACAACCGATGTAGTCATGACCTCACATGAGGCTGACAACAGAGGATCTACAAAAGACTCAGCCTATCCTCAGTCAGTCACGGATCAGAAAGGACCTGATTGGGACCCTAGCTACCTTTCTAAACTATTGACTACTAATGAATTCTGGAAAAGGCTCCAGTGGATAGTTCTAAGCTCACAGATCATCTCACACAGACAATCCTAGTTAAAATCACTGAATCTCGAACATAACAACAACAAAATATTATGAATGTGGGGAGGGGACTTGTATGGAGACTAACAGACTTATGAGGGAAACTGGGGATGTTATAATAATCAAAATTCACATTTCATGTGTATGTATGGTAGTTTCAAAGAACAAACTCAATAAAATGAGTGGGAGGGAGAGAGCGGATGATGCTGCTGGTATGACACACCTAAGCCATCTGTATTCTTCGTTCTCTTCTAATGGAATTGGATGCTAAACAGCATTAATTAAACATTTCCTAAAGGTCAGAGCATGAGCCAGATGTTGGGAGTCCAATAATGCATCACATATTTCCTATACCCTCAAGGAATGTGATACTCAGCAAGTCTGACAGGCATGAAATTTATGACCCCAAACTTATGCCCAGATGATAATATCAGAGTATGGGAACATGGTTAGCCTGCTTTATTTCCACCACAAATAACTGCAAATATAAAGAAGACAAAATTATTGCCATTAATATCTGGTCTAAGTTGCACAAAGGGGTCCTTCAGATTTTGTAGGGATTTTCACGGAGTACAGTACTGATAGGTAAAATGGATGCAGAACTTAATTCTTTACAAGACATCAAGGACATCACCTCAACTGTTTTATGGCCACCTGGGAGTGCAATACAGAGATTATAGACTCTGCTATCCTATCTTCATTGACCTCTAACCTGAAGCACAAGACTGTTACTCTAACATGTTTTTATTTCCCTGCCCCTCCTCTTCTCTGTTACTCCAGGCTCTACTTCCTATTTGTCTTATAACTGCATGTGACCACATAATGTGTTCAGCAAATGGAATGTGAACCAGCATGGTATGAGAGAGATCTTGAGTTGCTTTTGTTCGACGTCTTTTTTTCATCCTTTCTCCATCAACCATGAAATGGGCGTTCTCAGATTAGGCGATGTTTAGACAGCTAATTTTGGTTTGAAGTAAGGTCAGTACTTAATTGGCAATCCTTTAAGAAGTGTAGTCTAACAACTCTTTAAGATTATATATACATATAGATATATATGTATGTATATAAATATAACTTTTGATCTTCTAGTGTGCAGAACATGTAGCCCCATGCTTTGTAGTTAATGCTCTTAATAGCCAGTCAATTCTAAGAGTCATGGTATTTTTACACAAGGAAATATTTTTATATCTGTACTTCCTCTATCTAATGCCATTTCTTATATATTTACAAGGCAAAAGACTGTGCATAATGGTATTTCCAATTTCTTGCCCAGTAAGTTTTTATAAAGTGGAGTTCTTTTGTCAATTTCAAGTACTTAAATTTCTACTGAATTCGTATTTCACTGTTTAATATGAAAGACAAATTTATATTTCATTGTTCAATTCCTTGCAGGGGGAATTACTTGCTATTAATCATAGTTTTCTGTGACTTACACTATTCCCATTATAGAAATGTTTTAAACATGTGAGTTTCTTCCTTTTAATCCAGCTTTAATCCGCTAACAATTTGGAGCTGAAGTCTAATTCTGATGCATAAGAAGATAAAACTTTTGTACTGGCTCACATAATCTACCACAGGAAACAGTCCATCATTCAATTAGACATACTATTGTCTTGCCAGACACTAAGTATCATCTGCTTGTTTCATCAAGGAAGTTTGTTCTCGTTATGTACTTTCAGTACTTTTTAATGCCAATCAACCTCTTCTGAAATATAATTGCATGCCTCTCAGCCTCACCAAGCATTGTATGCTCCTTCAGTGACAAATTAGACAACTTCTCTATAATTTTGCTTAATATCATGCATGCATCAATTCTGAATTTTCTGAATCCTCATAAATTAATTTTGCACCTCATTCCACATAATCAGAAAATTGTGGTATTTAATAACCAAAATGGAGATTGTTTCAAAAATAATATACCTTTCTACATAAACTAAAGACATTTTGAAGCAAAATTACTCATTTCTACCTTCCAACTTTCATAACCCTAATCAATTAAGCTACAGCACTCATTGTTTTTTGCAATTTCAATTATTTGAGGCTATAGTTCTCCTAAGTGACACATGCCACAGATCTACTGTATTTTAATAATGAATGGTAGAAATAACTAAATTTTTCATATTGTAAAACAATAACAATCCTAAAATACTAAAATGCCTAAGTATAATATAATTTAGCATTAAATTGATTTTTAAATTCTGACTTCTCTATACTAATTGCCCATTTTATTATATCCAGTATGAAATATTGAATAACCTGGGATAACTAGTTATCTGCAAGGGAGTCCATATTCCCTCAAACAAAGAGTTTTTTACTATGATCAATGAAGTTGTTGTGTCTTTATTGCCTAATTATCAGAATTGCTTGATTTGGGAAGATCTCCTGCTGCCTGACAAAACATCTGGTTGCTTGTTTTCCAGATCTACCATCACTGAGCACAATTGTTCTTCATCTTATCCAGTTACACTTCCTTCAGCATCCTTCCTATACCTTTATCTGTTTTAATTGGAGTCACCAACAAAAAATAGCCCTTGGTAGCAAGTCATTCTGACATCTCAGAACTGTTTCTTAATAATGGAAAAAAAATCAATTTTTATATAGTTATATATTATACAGCATACAACTATAATTCTCTTTGCAAAAGACATACATGTAAGCAGCTTTGTTTTCCAAAAAGACAAGCATACTTAAAAACTCCCTTTTTTATTTGTGCTCCTGCTATTATTAACATAACTTTCATTCTCTTACCTTCCACTCTGAGTTAAAATGGTTACTGATTTGCTTTGATGCACTGAAATATCAGTTATTTAACAATGGTAAAATTCACAACATGATAGAATGCGTGGGGCTAGAGACACCTCTCAGTAGGACAGAACTTGTCTAGCATACACAAAGCTCTGAATTCTGTCTCCAGTGTAGAAATAAAAAGAAAATCATTAACATGGGCAGTTAGACTCTACATCACTTACCTTAGCATCATTTAATTAATGCAACCTAAAGCTTAGAATATTATTAAGGCATTAATGTGACTTAAACTGTTTTCAGAGAAACACATCACAAATTATCATTACAGTAGATATGAAGTGGGATATTGTAGATGAATTAGATATTGTAGATGAAATGCCCATCTTCAATAGACAGTTATTAAAATGAAATTATACAAAAGATAGTTTTCTAAAACTACTAATTTATGCTAATTTCAATTGCATTTGGTAACAGATGTGAAAACATTTATACATCTACCATGCTTGAACCTAGAAATGATGATTAAAAACCATGTACTCCCCTTTAACCATGACTTAAAAGGGAGTCATGGCATTATAATAAACAGAAGGATAATTAATGTCTAAAATTCTGGAATTATAGAAAAATGATAACCTTTAATATAAATTCATTACTTACACAATTTAAAAAAATTTTCTAGACATGGTTTCACTGTGTAGCCTTAGCTGTCGTGGTACTTACTCTGTAGAAGAAGCTGGCCTTAAACTCACAGAGATCTACCTGTCTCTGCCTGCTAAAGTGCTGGGATTAAAGGTGTGTGCCACCACAGGCCAGCTAAATACACAAATTTTATTGAATACCTACTTACTTTATACTGGACTTGCATAGATCCTCTGCATAGTAAGTGTCCTAATTACATTCCATGTTGCTGTGAAAAAGCATACAGTCCAGTTTGTCAGGGAAGTCCTGGAAGCAGGATTTTGAGATTGCTGGTCATATTGCATCCATAGTCAGGAAGCAAAGACAGCGAATGCCCATGTTCATCCAGCTTTTTCCTTCCAGTCCAGGTCCAAGTCCAAGGAAAGATGCTTACCACATTTGTGTTGGTTCTTCTACTGTCCTTAACCAAGATAATCCTCCTCAAGACAATCTCTCACAGGGATGTCTAAATTTGCCAACCTAATCTAAATAATGTCCCACTGGTGTGCATGGAGGCTTGGTTCCTAGTTGATTTTGAGCCCTATCAGATTGAAAACCAACACTAACAACTACAGTAGGAGGTAGAAGAAAAGTTCATGGCTAAGGGTGTAGCTCAGTAAATGAAACACTAACCATGCAAGGATAAGGACTTGAGTAAAAACCCCCAAGTACACAAAACAATCCTGATGCAGAAATAGCATGTCTGTAAACTAACTGGTTCTAAGCTGAGGGAGAAGACAGAGACAGGACACTTACTAGAACCTCAAACCTAGCTACTTTAGCATATACAGTAAGACAAACAAAAAGCCAAAGGAGGCCTTGCCTCAGAAAAAAAAAAAAAAGGTGTATTATAGAAACCACTTCAAGATCAATCTGACCTCAATATGCTCCCACAATCATAAACACACACACACACACACACACACACACACACACACACACACACATACACATAGTAGGCCAGACGTTTTACCAAGTTTTATTTTAATTTTTTCCCCACATTTTACTTGTCAAGACAAACCCACAATTAAATGTAAGCAGAAGCTACAAGTCGTGTCAGAGGAAAAGAAATCACAATTCAAGAAGACACTAAAACAAGGAGAATGTTGCAACATTTCCCAAAGAAATCATATTGATCACAACACAAGGTGTGTGAGCAGGAGCAGAGAGTCCATAACTCTCAGGTTAGGCTGAGGACTAGGTTCCACTGAGGGAAGATATGATTTTAAAAAGTTAAGTTGTGGAAAAGATGGGAGGTGCTCCCTCCTCCATTGTGTTCATCTCTCCACAGAACCAAACAGGCTCTGCTTGCTTGTCATGCAATGCTGATATGTGCTATAGTGGCTGGACATTGGCCTCCAGGGTGTTATTTTTCACAAGGCAATCTTAAGGCAGTAAGCAAAAACAGGACACAATTTTGCTTCCACTGAATTTGAATTTCAGATTCTTAGGGAATTCTATTTGTAATTCACAGGATGTGAATTTGTAAGTCACCCTACTAGGGAAAAAAACTGGTCTCTTTTTTTTTTCTATGTGTTAGGCAGCCCCAAACATGCATTCACTATCTAGAGACTTCACACTTTTGAATCACCTCCATTTACACTTTGCTTGGCTATTCTGTTCATTTGATGACCAAATCACAAATTTCCTCTCCTTTCTAAATCTGTGATTCAGTCTGCATTCATTTTAATTCAAGTATGAGTATAATTTCACAGCACAGATCAATTATCTCCTCATTAAAATTCAACTCACTGTTCTGTCCTGATTCTCTAACTCACTAACTGCTTTCACTTTCTAATTTTCATATTGTCCAAATCTGGTAAACATAGAAATACCCAAAGTTTGGTCCATGGAAGCTGTTTATGATATTTTTCCATTCTTTTCATGCTATTCAATCCTGAGGATTTTTTTTTAATTGACAGTAGATTCTTCTCTCATACAATGCACCCCTACCACAGTGTCTCCTCTGTAGTGACATTTTATTTGTGCTCTAACAAATAAAGCTTGCCTGGGGATCAGAGGACAAAGCCAGCCACAGTATTAAACATAGAGGTCAGGCAATGGTAGCATATGCCTTTAATCCTAGCATTTGGGAGTCAGAGATTCATCCAGATCTCTGTGAGTTCAAGACCACCTGGGAACAGAGCCAGGTGTGGTGGCACATGCCTTTAATCCCAGCACTAGTTAATCATAGAGGTCTGGAGGTCTGTACAGACAGACAAGAAGTGATAGAACTGGGCAGAAAGAGGAAGTGTTGTAGCTGGGCAGAGAGAGGAAGTAAGATGGCAGGGCATAGAAAGGTATATAGGTGTGAGTATACCGGAAGTAGCTCTCTCTTGTGCTGAAGATTTCTTAGAGTAAGACCTTGTGGCTGGCTTGTTCTATTTCTCTAATCTTTCAGCTTTCACTTCAATATCTGGTGTCAGGTTTTTTTTTTTTTATTAATAAGACCTTTTAAGATTTATGTTACACTCCTCCATCCACTTCTCCCAGCTCCCCCTTCCACCTCCCCTCTAGACACTCTTATACCTCTATGTTCTTTTCACTTACACCTAAGTATTCAACTGTTTGTTTGTTTTTTTATTGTTTGCTTGTTTTGTTTTTGACACTTCTTCTCAGACATACTGAAGTTACCTCAAAGTTAACCTTGTCCAAAATAAAACTGGATGTCATCTTCCATGTATTCATGACTGGTCACTCGTTACTCCATATGGCAATTGATTGGAGCAAAAAAAATAGAAATTCTCATGTGGACAATATAGTGGATGTAGTGGTGAATTTAACTTCCCCTTTAAGAGTGCACTTGCAGGCACATCACATTGGCATGCCAGCACAGGTCTAGCATTCTTTTCCTGACCCATTTGAAACCAGTACTTTCTGCCCCATCTACCTGGTGTCTCTTTTCTCTGCTAAGTTCTACACATGCTGACAGCACCATTCAGATCATGCTACTCACTCACCTGCTCAAACGGCTTTGCCTTAAGCCTGCCATTCAGAAACACAAAATTCTGAAATGTAGCTCCACCCAATGGGATTTTCTCACTTCCCAATTGACACTGGTGTGAATTTACTCTTCCACACCCTGCTCACTGCAAACAGGAGCTTGAACCTCAGTATGTTCCAACCAGAACTAATTCAGGCACATCTCCACTTCAGCGACCTTACATGCTTCTTCATTTTTATCAGAAATAAATTTTAAAATATCTATATGTGCCCCTTCTTCATTCTGCTAAAGTTTTATAGTTTTGTTAGTCATTTTCTATATAAATTAGGAATTCTATTTTCTTTACATGCCCTCCTGTCCTCTTACACTAATTTTGTTTTCACAGATTTTGTCTTCATAGCCTTACATAGTATGTTACATATGTATTTGCTTTTTGTGTCATCTGTTGGACTGCAGGCTACCCAGGGAGCAATTTTAGACTATTTAGTATGCTGTAGGATCTCACAGTATGTGATGTAATTTAAGTGTTCAGTAAGTACTTTTCAATGCCATTAATGCTAAGGAATTCCTTCACAACTTGCTAAATACGTACATTATACTCCTATCCTAAGATGAGTCTTAGCCTGTCTTTTCTCATAGATTGCTTGTTTGCTTGATTCTAGTGTCATTTATGCTTTATCTTAATCCCTTTTCGCACTGAATACTTTTGTGAAAAGAACATTGCAGCTTTAGATATTAGATATCTCCACCTGTGTGTGCTAGCTTTATGTAAAATGGCATGTGTAACTATGTTCTTCCTATGAAATTTCAAAGATCCATGGCACTTATTCTATGGTAATATTATTACTATTCCCAAATTGTAAATTATTATTCAAACTCATTGTATTGCATTTTAACATGAGTTTTTCTTTCATGTTATATTAAAAGTTTTATAAGATCAACATATATCTAGTCTTCAACTCTATCAGAGATCCAAGAAGGAAATCATATTACCTGAGTAAGCAGGAAGTGCAAACAAGTGACTTCAAAAAAAATGTGAGAAATGACAAAGAGCTGGCTGCCTGGACAGTCACCTAAACTTCCTCTGCAATGTTGGGGCATTCTTTTTAAGCCTATAGGCCTAGCATATCTGACAGACTTATCTATGAAGCAGGATATTCTGAAGGGCCTTCCTACCATGTTTTGGTATGGTTTGGCAATCCTTTCTATGTTTCCTACTTATCCATTTGGACAGCATACTGTCAGCAGTGGAGGCAAGGCCACTTTCTTGTCCAGTGGCTAACTTTTGCCACAAAGAAATTAAACTTTTTTCTTTCTTGGGTCTCTGATGCAGCTGAAGACTAGATAGTGATAGTAATAGTTATAGTTTTCCTTGTTAACAAATTCAGAAAAGAAACTTACTAAAGAAGTGTAAAGTGTGTAAGTTTAAAAGACATCAAAAATTAGTTTTCAGTTGGTAATACAAGTTAGGATAGAAAGTGAATTATGTACAACATTTTGGACTCACCAAAACAGGATAAATAAAGGAGTATTTTCTCTGAATTTGTCAAATTTTAATGGACTAGATTTTGTTGGTGTAATTATTGCCTGTATATATTGTATATAGTTATTGTACCTATTATATATAATTTTTCTTATATTAGTTATAACATTTTTTTGTTATTTTAAACAAAAAAGGGGAAATTTGGTGATATTGTTGTTTGTACTCTTAGCAAATAAATGTTAGCTGAAGATCAGAGGACAGATCCAACCACTAGGTTAAACATAGAAGCAAGGCAGTGGTGGCACACACCTTTAATCATAGCACTCAGGAGGCAGAGGCAGAGATCCATCTGGTTTTCTGTGAGTTCAAGGCCATGCTGGGCTACAGGCAATTAATCCAGTCTAAAAGAGAAACAGAGCTAGGCAGTGGTGGTACACACCTTTAATTCTAGCACTTAGAATCACACTGCTGTGGAATGTCACTCTGTATGCTATGAATGCATGTTGCTCTGATTGGTTGATAAATAAAACGCTGATTGGTCGGTAGCAAGGCAGGAAGTATAGGTGGCATAAGCAGACAAGGAAAATTCTGGGAAGAGGAATGCTGAGTCAGGAGTCACCAGCCAGACACAGAGGAAGCAAGATGACAAGGCAGAACTAAGAAAAGGTACCAAGCCACATGGCTAAAAATAAATAAAAATTATGGTTTAATTTAAGTGTATAATTAATATAAGCCTCAATGTGTTTATTGGGTTCTGAGAGGCTGCAGACTGGGCAGGACACAGGAAAAGTTCCAACTACTTTACACATCTTTAATCTCAGCACTAAGAAGGTTGAGACAGGAAGTGATATGGCTGGGCAGAGAAAGGAACATAAGGTGGGAGGAAACAGGAGCTCTTGTTCTTTCAGGCTGAGGAGTTGGTAAGGTAAGAGGTGGTGGCTGTGGCTTGCTCTGCTTCTCTGATCTTTCAGCTTTCATCCTCAAAAAAAAATCAACATATATCTAACTCCTTTGAGATTCTTCAGAATTGTTAGCATTTTGAATCACAAAAAGAATCTACTTAATAAGTGTTAATGGAACATAGAATTTTAGAGATAAATTATATATACCAACTCTAAAGGAATGACATCATTTTTGTACTCACCATTACAGAAACTAAAATATCAAATCACTATTGTGAAGAAAACCAATGAGCAAATACATACACAATGGAAATAAGAAAATGTCAAAGTTCCTAAATTACCAGGTCAATGAAGTCACAGCAACCTTTCCATCTCCCCTTGTTAATCCATATTCCAAAAAAGTAGTTGGCCACAAATATGGATAGAATATTTTCTATATTTAGGCTGGTCAATTAAGATGACTGCTTTTGCTAAAAGCTCAGGAGGCCTCAACCCTATACCAATAACTAAGGAATGCTGGGAGCAGGAGAAAGTCTTCCCCAAGCAAGAGTGTACCAATTTGTTATCCCATACCAATGGTCAGTCATAAAAATATACATACAGATAACATTATACAAACTGAGCAGTTTATATTTAAGAATGTGTGTGTGTGTGTGTGTAAGTAAGTAAGTAAGTAAGTAACAAAGAAGAGAGTATGAATTTGAAAGGATTGTTTGGATGGAGGAAAGAGAATGGAGAAATGTAATTATTTTATAATCTCAAAAACCAAAAAGTTTTAAAAAAGATTACAGTATATGTACATAATGGAATTTTATTGAGCCATAACAAATTGTATAATTATATAATTTGAAGGGCAATGGATGGAACTAGAGATGACCACATTAACATTAAGTTAAATCAACATGACTCAGAAAAAAGAAAATATATGTGACCTAGTAGCCTGTTTACTTCAACCCATAGCATTATTCATCTAAATCTTGGCTTTCTGATGGCAAGAATGGCAAATTTGGAAAGATCATACTAGACAGTAAGAGAGCATATGAAGAATAACATAGCTAAACAGAAATGTGTTTAACTCAATGTCATGGTTGATAAGAGATGCTCCGAGAAGATCAAACCAAGGAAAAAAACAGCATCTATTCGACTGAGGAATTCTGGGCACAATGCCAGATTGCAATAGTGATATGGAAGAGATACTACAGGACAGAGAGACATTTGATAGTCTTTTAAAAGTAAGGAATAATTACACAACATCCATCAAATTGTCTCCTGTTATGACCAAACCTTAACAAACACAGTCTGTGCTTAGAAGAGAAAGTATAAGCAGAATCCTTGCTGCAGTCCCTTACAGTATTAAACATACACAGTATATTTGTTAAGGAAAGAGCCTGGAGTGTCCACAAGCCCTGTGTCATTTTGAGATGCTGTTAGAGAACTCACATTACTATGTTATCCTGTAAAAGGCCACACATACACTATGGCCTTCACTAACAAGATTCTTGCACAAAGAGACTATCTTGAGACCATGACAACTTTGGTCCTATGAGCAATTAGTTACTTTTGCTAAACAGCTTGGCAATGCTACTCCTGTACCCACCCTAGACCTTTTCACCTTACCAGACCCCTGGTGGGTGGATGGCCCCAAACTATGACCTACAACCATAAGAAGTAGCCTAGTAATCCACCCTGAGAAATCTGACTCACTTCTTGAAGCCCCAAGAAGCAGCCACGCAGCTATGCTCAGCCCCACCCTCTGCATAGACCCACTGAGAAATAACCTAGAACATTAGCAAACAGCTAGGAAGCCTAATTACTTGAATCAGTAAACAACAAAAATCTTAGGAAAGTACCAATGTAACACATGTCCACTTTTCCAGAGTCCCCTATTATGGCCCAGCTTCTGAAAGGATCATCAACTAAACTATGCTTGCAGTTTACACACATACAGCTCTTTTGACACTAGCTTGTACCAATGATTCTTCCAAAATCCTCCCCCGCCCCCCCCCCACACTAAGTAGTTTCAAAAGATTAAAGCACAGCCAAGTCAAGGTAAGTTACAATATCTCATGACTCTGGTGCCAATTTCCAGGTTGAACGTTTTTGTCACTGTGATAAAAAGTGTGAGCATAGCAACATAAAGAAGGAGTAATTTGTTTGCATGCATGGTTTCAGAGTTCAATCCACAGTCACATTGTTTGATATGCTGGGTTTGAACAACGTGGACTAAGGAATGTGTGGCTGAAACATCTTCATTTTGGCAATAAAAACAAGCACAAGACAGGACAGGGCCATGGATAATATGCTTCATACCCTCTAATTATAATAAACTGCCTCCTTGCCTAGGTCTTGGCATGCATGTAATGCCCAAAATAGGGCCCCATTTGCAGATAAAGCACACAGAAGATGACAACAAGAGGGACATTTCATATTCAAACCAAGAGATACATCAATTAAAAGTGACTCCATTGAAATAACGAAGGATGTGGTTGTTTGCCCATATCTAGATTCTAGCCCTCCTTGACAAACAAACCATGTGCTCTTTGGATGGGCAGGTCTCAAAATATGTTTATCTCTAAGTCTGACTTTACTCCAGATCTTGTTTGACAAAGGAATAATAGTAGCTACTCGCATCCTCTTAAAACCAAATGATGATATTAGAAGGATCAGTAAACTACAGGTAGCTTTATAACTACTCAACCTATTGCAATTTCCATGACACATCTCACTATAGAAATAGTTGCTGTTGACATTTGAATAGTTGTGATTCATTAGAGAACTTAGAACCATTCTTTTCAACAAGGACTGTTTTTCTATACTATACCTTAATGCCTGAAAAAATAAGTTCTCCTGAGTAGTTTAATAAACTTTCTCCAGTCTACAAATTTCATTACTCCATGTATTCACTTAATTACTTCTGCTTTTCAGGGATGGTGTAGCTGATGTCATCACATGATCAAATATTCTCATTTTAATAGTTAAAAATAAATTATAACTATTATAGTATGAAAACTCATATTTGGTCCTTAGAAGAAAATTAGTATAATTTAGGCATCAGTCTCTAAGTAATATAATAGAGACTTATAAATTCAATGTTAATCCATATTAATAAGTCTCCTCAAACTATTATTAATCTTTCTAACCTCCAAATTCTAATCATAACTTCAGATGCACCTGTTATTATAGATAACCTAGAATAATCTATTTTAGACACTCTTTATTTAGTTGATAGTTTTCCCAAGGACACAGTCACTCAACTTTTATATTTCTGCCACGCTTCACCCTGCCATCTGAAATTAAGACATGCAATTGTTCAAATTATCATTCTTTTAAATTTTATTTCACATTAAATTAATCAACTCAAATAAGACTCATTTATTTAAAATATGGTTTATATGTTTCCTTCTTTTGCTATTTCTTTTAACTTGTATGGTTTTCAAAGAAGTAGAATCAATATCATAATTAATTCATAAATATATCATTACAAAGTTATGAGAATTACTAATAAGTATTAGGTTAATATGAGTCAAAATTTTACACCAATCTCCAACCTAACTTGAATGTCCTTGCTCTATTCCTGTGTAATTTCCCATAACGTCTCCCTTCCATAGCCAAAACATCAATCAGTATTTCTGACATTACATTCCTTATCATCTTTAAAAAATTTGTCACTAAGTAAAACATTGAAGTTCTTTACTGATTTTATTGCATGGTGTAGAAACACACTGTCCTACCATTTTAGACTTTACAGATATTGCTGATGTAATTATTTCCTCTTGAATATTCTCTCTGACTCTCAGAAATCAGCAATCATCCTTGAAACCTAGTTATGTTATTTATTATATAAAGTTATGTAACCTTTCCCCTGGAACTCTGGAACTCTTGCTGGTCATCATAGCACTATACCATACAATATGATATCTTATTATAAGAAATTCTAAATACTGTTCTTTAATCTTTTAAGTTACTTACATTGTGGTGATAGTTTATTTGTGCTGAAATGTGGTGATATTTTATTTGTATGTTAATAAATAAAGCATGCCTTGAGATCAAGGGGAAAAAGGCCAGCCATTTTTAAGTAAACATAGAAGTCAGGCAGTGGTAGCACATGCCCTTAATCTGATCACAGGGCAGGCAGGGTCTCTGTGTGTTCAAGGACACACTAGGGAACATAGTCAAATGTGGTAACACATGCCTTTAATCCCAGTACCAACCATAGAGACCTGGAGGTCTGTAGAGACAGGCAGTGACAGGCAAGTGAGGTAGCTGGGCTAAGAGCCAATGAGAGGGCAGAACAGCAAGGCAATAAAGGCGTGGGTAGACAGGAAGTAACTCACCTTTTGATAGCTGCAGAGCTGGAGAGGTAAGGTTAGTGGCTATCACTATTTCCCTGATCTCTAAGGCTTTCAGTCCTATTGGGCTCTGTGTTTCTTATTTAATAAGACCATTTAGAAATTCGTCTGCATTGTACAGTGCATAATCTTCTTTCCTATTGTTCATAGTCTCTAGCTGTGAAAATTAGAAATATTAGGTACAGTAAGACTTGTTAAGCATATGTTTTAGAATTATTATATATAGCTATAATGAATATTAAAGCATGTAGCTCTGTATTGCTAAGTGAATCTCAGGTAACATTCTATCGGTAAATCACGCAGAAGAATTGCAGCCTGTAGTGAAGATAAACCTATATTAAGGTTTTATAGACAAATATCAACTTTACAAACATGAACATCTGATATAAAAATTTTAATAATATCACCATTGCAACCTGTCATTTAAAGTGAGAAAGTAAACTGTGAAATGTGTGTGATAGAAAGAGGGGGTGAGGTATTATTAGGATAGTTACTCTAAAGCATGCCGGACTCTGAGAAACCTAGGTATGAACCGATGTTATTAAAGCGATTTTTCTCTAGACTAGAAAAGAGAGAAAATACCTTGTTTCAACAGACAGTATAACCACAGTCTGGTATTTCTTCTCCCTAAATTGTGTGTCAATCAGTGTTAGACATTTGAATATCTACAAATATACATAATATTTTAATATTAAATCATAACCACAAAAATGGCCTAAGACCTAATGTGTACCATAATGCCAATAAACCAAGAAAGCATAGGCCAATAATCTTCATGAGTATAGATGCAGAAACCTTTTAAAAAATACTAGCCAATTAAATTCAACAACACATTAAAAGGATTATACACCATTGACAAGTGAGATTAATTCTATTAAGTGAAGATGATTTAAAATGAGAATCAATATAAATGGTTATATTAACCATTATTTTATAAAAAATAAAACTGATAGATTTTGTTAGACTGGTTTATAAGATGCAGGCAGGTTAGTCCAACACCGGCCATCTTACATTGGAGAGGCAGAGAATCCAAATGTTCAGTTCATGAGTCTGGATGTCTCAGTAGTCCCAGCACGGTGCTAGAGGCCTAGAGTATTCCTGCAGAAATGTTTATCTTGAGGTGAGAGCAAAGAGGCAAAAAGCTACGTTTCCTTCTTCCATGTCTTTTCATTAGGGCTGCAACCAGAAGGTACCCCCACACTTAGGGTGGGTCTTTCTACTTCCAATAATCTCATCAAAAAATTCCCCATGAAAGTGTCAGGTAGCTTGTATTTTAGCTGACTCTGGATGCAGTCGTATTGACAACCAAGATTAGCCATCAGAATGGTACACACCATGAACAGAATAAAAGAAAGATCTACAGCATTGATTCAACTTATGTAGAAAGGGCATTTGGTAAAATTAAAGAGCGGCAGGACTTAGGATGCAATATGAGTGCTTATGCTATAGGAAAGAGTTACAATCTCACAGGAATTCTATCAACTGGATGATGTGTGTCATGTGGTCTTACTCACTACTGATGTCTATGATGTTGGAGGATCACAATGTCAACCTAGTTTAGCAGAATCAATGACAAGTTTTATAGTTGTGGCTGTTGATCTACAGAGAATGGATAAGCTTTTCACCTGATCAAATTTGAGGCTATTCAGTGACAGATTTTGGTACCTCCAAATAAATTGAATTAAACTCCAAGGTTTGTACAGTTCTTTTGTATATAAACAAGAACTTCTAGAAAGAAGCTGTTCCAGTGTTCAGTTTTTAGAAGACAAGTTCACTTGAGGATTCCCAGGAAAGATGCTCTCCTACTAAGGATTTCATGAATTTATAAAAAGGTTTCACAATCTCAGATAAATCTTTGCCAGTTTGGGGCCTAGCAACAACATTTCCATCTGTCATAAGTCTATAAAGTCTATGTTTATTATCAGGAAATGGTTCTTTGCTATTTAGATGGGCCACAACTACATCATCATCTGTGCTTTAACATAGTTGTAAAATGGCTTCTTTAACCTTATATTGCTTGCTCATATGGCTCAACATAAATGAACGGGATCCTTTTATTACATGCTTATTTAACCTCTAAAGAAAATAGTTCAGATCTCCCTTTTGTGTCCCCACTAAAGGAAAGTTGTCTTGTATGTCTTAATGGAGACAATGGGAAGTGAGACAGCTCAAACAAGCTTCAAGGTTATTGCTGTTCACATATACTGTTGTCCTCACTAATGAAGGCACCAAGAAAAACACTGAGACTGGCTGAGTTAAGAAACACTACAGGGAGCCAGTGGCTTGTGGTGAAATTAATAACAGGATGCTATTTGGGTTAGGTACTACTGGGAAATAAAGGTTAATAATATTGTCGATGGTCCTGAGGACTTGAAGAAATCAGTGTCTTCATTTAGTTGGTTTCTGCACTGTCAAAGATGTGAATGTTGCAAAGGCTGATGTGAGGAAAAAGAAGGCTTTCAGATAGAAGGCCTTCAAGTGTACATTCAGTGTGCTTCAGGCCTCGGAGGATTTGGAAGAAGTTTTGATAACTGTTCATAAAGATCTATCTGAACCTTAGCCTTAACTCCAATTATTTTTCTTATGACAGTACAATTTCTACCCCAAAGACTGTCACATGTAGTTTCAAGCTAAAAATCTAGGACATTCATCAAATATAACAATGAAACAAAAGTTATATCCAGAGAAGTCAAAGCTTGAATATGAATAGCAGGATCTTCCAGGACTCAAGAAAGAACACTTGTTGTGCATTTAATATTATAATTTTCTACTTTCAAGGAAAGCTTCTCTTTATTAAAATTTCAAAAGTAGTTTTATAGATCACAGAAATAAAATCTTTTCAGTAGAAGATTTAATCATCGCAAGTAAAGGGGTTCAAGATAGAGATGTAGTCTACATTACATGATGTACAAAATTTGCATGTGAGCTATTTACTCAGTTGGAGGAATTTAGGTAGACTTAGCTAGATTTACCAGGACCAGAAATTAATTATATATTTATAGTTAATTAATTCATTGTGAGTATCTTAGGGTAGTTAAGTATATAAGGGGCTTTTTTTTTTTTGCTTCTTCCTTATAATATTGTCACTTATGTGAATTGGGTATATTTTCTGTCCCTTGGTTTGTGTCCCAAAGATAGGGAAATGCTTTTCTTTGCTTTTTCATACTACCTGCAAGTGTCCTTGTCAATGATGATTATTTGAGAAGTTATCAGTGTGTCTATTTGATGTCTTCAGAGCCACGTATCTATGTAGGGTTATGTCTCATTTCTGTAAAAATGCATTTCAAATACATTCTGATAGTTTTGTAGCTCAGGTTAAAGAGACTTGCCTCATTCTAAATTCTGCCGTGGAATCAAGTCTTCAATTTAATATTTAACTCCATGAATAAAACAATATGAAAAGACTGCTGTACAACCATACAACCTAATTTCCCGAATAACTTTGGATGGTGTTTCTAGTACGTCGGAAAAGTTTCCTCTAGTTTCAGATTTTATTTTCTAATTGTTTATCTTGATGATGTTTCAGTCAGTTTTTATTTAAAATGTTTCGTGTATAGGTTTTAAGAGATGTTGGTTATCTTGGGGACCTCTTGTTTTATATCTTAATTTACTTTTACCCTATGGAAAACGATTATCACAGTCACATTTTGGGTCAGTCCAAACAGTTGCTCCTATCCAGAATTTAGCATTTGAGGAAGCTTCTGATGGAAAAGAGACACTAGGGGAACGTTCAGGGATGCCCTGCTTAGAGATTTGGTGTAAGAAAGATCAAGTTGGGGTACTCTATGTGATTGGTCTTGGGAGTGCATGAATTCACTTTGGCTACTATAAAACAAAATGCCCTAAAATTTCTAAACAATAGAAATGCATTGTTCAAAGGTCAGGAACATATTTTATGTGCCTGCTAAGGATTGCTTCAAAGTATACTTCATATGGCAAAAGTGTTGGAAGGAATTGACATTCTATTCAACCTCTTGTATAAGGTCACTAATCATGTTCAAAGAGTCTCACCATCTAATCACAATTCAAAACTTTAAAAATCCTCACTCATATTGTCACAGAGTCTATTATTATCCAAAATATAAATTATGGAGGGACAGAGACATTTGAACCATATTAGGGTTTGAGCATATCTTTCTCTAGTGCTTATTCATTTTGTAGCTGGATTAAAAATAAAAGGAAAATTAAAAGACATTGGCAGAGTTCTTCAGTGCTATATTCTTCATAGTTTGTGGTTTGGCCTCCTGTACTGGTTCCTGGCGAAATTGTAGATCAACATCCTGGTTTCATATACCATGTGGCCATTGTCTGTGTACTGGTTCTTGACAACATAGGTAATGTTTCCTTTATGACAAGTATTTAATACATATATGTGTGTATATATGTTCTGTCTCTCTTATCTCTATAAATATCTAACTTTTAATTATGTAAGTATATATAATTTTTTGTATATTTATAAAATATAGATAGGCTTTTTTATTTGTAGTATACACATATAATCCACAAAATTAAGTTCTGATACATACATATGTATATACACACAAGCATATATGCAACTGTATATATAGATATATATGTGTGCTTGGTCTCAGTATAAAGATATGCATTTACATATGTACATAAGCCCATAATTCAAACACATGTATGTGTGTTTGTGTGTGTGTGTCTAAAGAAAGAGGGTGACTCATGCTCTTATTTCCTTTTGGTAATTCTAAGAATACCATCCATACTTTCCCACTGAAAGTCAGGATCATCTCTAATATAAAACTTATTTTCTGCTCGATAGCTTAGAAACCTTCTGTACCTTTCTTTGCCCAGGTCATAGAGCTGATAAGCATTCTTATACAAATTCTTTTGGAATGAAACACAGTTCACTTTCCCTGGTGCCATTAAATGATTCCACTTGGTGCCTATACTAGCAGAAGCAAATTATTTGACAATAGTCTAAGAGTGTTCATGATCTCCAACTTATCACATTGCACTCCAGTTTGTTGTCTGTCTGTGAATGTATCTCCATGATAATGAGCAGTATTCAGTAGACTTTCATTTTCCTAGTTTGTATTGGATCATGATTAAACTCTGATTCTCAGTAACTGTTAATGTCAGGCACAGGGGAGAAACTTAGTGGTTGGTTGTTGGAGAACAAATGAAGAAACTAGCTCCTGTTACTAACAGTTTATACTGTGGAGTTAATTAAACCATTGAAGTCTTAGAAACATATTTAAAAATTTTTCACGCTAGTGAAATCAAACATTTTCATGGAAGAGGAGCAATAAAAACCACAGGAAATGAAACACAAAGATTGACATTAGCCAGATGAGTTCAAAAGGAGGAGAGTGGATTCTTTAGAAAATAAGAATTAAGATTAAAATAATATGACCCTGGCTTATGGCACATTTACAATACCCTAACCTTCATAAACAATGACAGGCTTCCTTCTTTATCATGCTAACTAGGAGACATTTCCTCCTAAGTAGTCACATATCCACCGAAATTGCCTATTACCTGTAAATCAAATGGATTTCAATGGAATTATTTGTATTGTGTCTCTGTGAAAACTGTCACTATTCAGTCATCACGTTTTTGAAAGTACCAGTCAAATGTTCTATCTCAGCCATCACACACCCTCTGCCTAAATTTTACCCTTTTCTGTAATTGGGTACTCTATTTGTTTGCCTGGTTTGCTTCTAATTTGCTGAACAGCACTTTGCTGCAATGTTAGCAGGTGCATTCTACCTGATGGTCAATTCAGCACTTATCAAAGCAGTCATTTTCCCCATGTATATGTGGTCTCTAATTCTTTGAGTGATTTTTAAGCTTGGTAAAGACAGTTTGTAAATCAACATTCAGTGTTGACAATAGGTTTGAGTGAATAGGCTACAGCAGCTTTGGCTAAGCCTGACATTTAACTTTCATCATTCATCCAAATACTGATGCTTCATCTGGAACTGAGAACACAATAGCTGAAATTCCAATGATTTTTCTTAATAACAAAATATTCTGTGAATGAATTTAATTACAGCTCTCTTAGTGTTCCTATCAATATTCTCTATAAAACATATTTTATGATGAAAAGAAAGTCTTGGAGTATATTAGTTACTCTTCTCACGGCTAAAACAGGACACTCAGCAGAACAGCTAAAGAATAGATTGTAGCCAGAAGTTTTCCTGTGTCCTGCTCAGTCCACAACAGCTCAGACCCAAGTAAACACACAGAGGCTTATATTAATTAAAACTGCTCAGCCATTAGCTCAGGCTTACTACTGACTAGCTGTTACACTTAAACTCAGCTCTTTTTGTTAATCTATATGTCGCCATGTTTTCCATGGCTTTACCTGTGCGCCATTACATGCTGCTCCCCAGACGGTGGGCTGGCGTCTCCTGACTCAGCTTTCCTCTTCCCAGAATTCTCCTTGTCTGCTTACCCTGCCTATACTTCCTGCCTGACTCATGGCCAATTAGCGTTTTATTAAACCAGTGTACAAAAGCATTATCCCACAGTGTTAAATATTATTTTTGGCTCATGTTCTCAGGCAGACATAGCCAGCCCATCATGATAATAGATGCTCAGTCCATGGTGGCAGGAGCTTCAACAGGAGCTTTGTTCACATGATACAAAACAGAAATCAAGGCAGAACATGCTAGCAATAGAAGCAGATATAATTTTAAAAAAACCTTTTTAGCATGTCCACTTTCAGAAGCCAGGCCTCACCTCTTAAATGTTTTGTGTGTTCTTAAAACATCCACTCCCCACCAGAGAACAACATTCAGTACTTTAGCCTATGGGGGCCATTCCAGATTCAAATTCTAACACTAGTAAATTTTGCAAACTCCTATCTTCCATGCCATGTGCCCAACCTAAATGATGGCCTCTTACAAAATCAATGTGTCAGAATCTGAAAGAAAAATGTTTAAGATTTGAGAAAGTTTAGAAATGCATGGATCAAGCCATACAATTATTATTGTGAGTGGAAACAAGAAGAATTAGTTTCTTGGTCCAGAGATAGTGGATGTCTGAAGCAAAGCACTACTTATTGGATGTAATAGGGCTATTGCTGGCATGAACTCAGTGACTGTGTCTATATGCATAGGACCCACATAGATAAAGACAACCAAATTCTCAGCATGGATAATGGAGGAGCTTAGAGTGACCCTCCCTAGATGAGAAGCTATTTGGTTGCTGATGGATGGAAACCAGTTTTCTTCATGATGTCTCTGAGAGGCCACCCACAGTCAAGTCAATGATTCCATACCTGCCAAGAAGCATTAAGGGGATGCAGCAGGTTTAAAAAGAAATCACATTAAGTAGGGAAGGAAAGTGGTAGGGATTGATATGGGAAGAGATGAAGGTAGAGAATGGGAAAATTTGATTAAAACATATTCTATGAGTGTATGATGTTCTTAAATAATAAAAATTTTAAAACTATTTAGCTCCATGGGGGCTAGTAAGATTGCCAAGTTATTAAAGCCCTTGGCACTCAAGCATGGGAACCAGGAATTTGGGTCTACGCAACCCATTTAAACGCTATTGGGCATGGAGCTTGCCTGTAATTCAGTCCTTGGAAGGCAGAGTCAGGAAATCCCCAAAATGAAAACAAGCTGGAGAGCAAGACTCACTATATCTATGAGCTCTGGGTTAGATTGAGAGACCTTGTTTCAATTAATAATGTGAAATAATTATTAAAAATAATTTCAGACATCAACCTTTGGCCTTCACATACATGTGTACATATGTGCATGAACACATACACAAACACACATAGACCCACCCCCACTCTGTTTTGTGTATGTGTGTGTGTGTGTGTGTGTGTGTGTGTGTGTGTGTGTAAATGACAAAAATAGCAAAGCTTGGCTTTTTGAAAAGTCTTTTCATGATCTGAATGCATTAAGGATATTTGGTTAAAAAAATTAGACAGGAAAATCATTGTGTTTTATAATCTGCTAATGTTTTTGGTGTAATATAAGAAAAATAACCAGTGCCAAAAATGATGCTTCAAAGGTAACAGAAATAAAATGGGTTACCAAAGTTCTTAAAACAAATAATATTTGGTTAGACTAACACAGAGCAAAATGAAACCTAAAATGTATTACAGTGAAATTCAGGTTTAAATTGTAGTCATTCATCAGTTATATGAGTGATAACCAACAACATAACTGGATGTACAACCCACTAAAGAGGAGGGAAATTATGGCCAGAAACCTAGCCATGAGCTATGATGTCATGGACCTTAGAAAAGAATCTACTAACGACCATTTGCTGAACAACTAGACAAGAATAGTTCCTCCCTACAATCTAAACCATACCCTTTATTCTATACCCACGGATAGGTGTAGCTACCAGAAAGAAGCCTCCATTTACAGCTAATAGAGACCATCACAGAAAGCCACAAGTGGACACAGTGCAGCTATCAACAGGTCATGGAGAGTTCAGATACATCTACAACACTGCTCCTCAGGAAACATCACAGAAGAAGGATGGGTGGAAAGATTGAAAGGACCAAAATTCCAGGAACTGAAATATTCTTTCCTAAAAGAGGCTGCATAAAGGAGAGTGGAGCAATGGAAATGTCAGTGAGCATATTAACATGGAAGGGGTACATCTCAGGGTCCCACCACTAGACAAAGAACTACAAGCACATAATGATTAGTGAAAGAATTAGCATTTCCCAAGAATGAGCTCTCTTATTGGTTGTCCAATGCAGTGGTCAGGTCAGTCTTGAAACCATACATACACCAACAACAGAAATTAACTCAGAAGCTATATATATATATATATATATATATGTGTGTGTGTGTGTGTGTGTGTGTGTGTGTATACATACATTCATATATATATTCATTTAAATATATACATATTTGTGCATATACACAAATGCACACATTTGTAACAACAATAGTCAGAAAAATGAGGCTATGAACTTGAGAGTGGGGGACATGGGAGAGGTTCCAGGAGGTAGCATGGAGGGGCTAGGATAAGGAAAGGGAAAGGAGAAAGAGTGATGTGATTCAATTTTGATTAAAACATTTTTAATGAAAATACAACTTGATGACAAGAAAGTTATTTGGCCCTGTGGTAGAATGTGTTCTGCCTTCTCTACTTTCTCATCTATGAATTTCTATAGTCCTATACAAATATATTCCTTATATTTGTGGTACACATAGCCACTCTTGGATGTAGAAAAGCTTTGAATTTGCATGGGGTAGGTTCCTGTGCAGTAAATGCTTGTTGATCTCTTGAATTCTTACAGGATATTTTGATTGGAGAAACATTACCCAGGTTCCTGTCTTTGGCTCTACCAATAACCACTACGGGCTATGGTCACCTTGGGCTAATAAATTGGCACCTGTTTGAAGCACAGCTAGGAAAGCTAGTTAAGGATAATTTTGGAGACATAGCAGGTGATCCATATACACTGTTAGTCATTTATGCTATGTCTGTACATTTGCTACATATATTGTAAGAATAAGAAACATATAAAAACCTTCATGAGTTAATTTATTCATAGTGATTTATTATTCATGTGATGTATGATAGCAA